>JARWCS010326227.1:0-12481 GCA_034783895.1 Geukensia demissa | reverse complement strand
TTCGAAAACTACAAAAGGGGTCTTTTACGTGCAAGGAGCGTGGCACTCTCCAAACACGTCACCCACTTTGGTCCACGGCCAGGCTTTCTGTATTATAACCCGGCAGCCCCCCAACGAGAGGGCCGCCACCTGGGGTTCGCGCTGGTTCAGCTCTGTGGGTCGAGCCCTGGAGACCGCTCCGGTACCCAGTGCTGTATCATTAAACAACTACTGATGTTTAAATTGTCTGCAAAGTCTTCCCTATTTTCTGAAAGTATCTCTGCAAGTTTGATTTTCTGTCTATTTTCGGCCTGTTTGTTACAACTATCATCCTTTTCGGTTTACTTTCGGCTTGTTTGTTACAACTATCAAATACTCTATTTCTGATTTACCTGTATCCCTCTCATTAATTGTACAGGTTGTGGATACATGAAAACAGTTCCAGTCACTGGGTAATAAAGGCAGATCGATAAACTGTCCCTGTCTGACAGCTGCAGATATGGTTCATAAATATCAAACGTTACCCCGACCCTTAATTAATACATTTTGAAACATAAAACTATCAAAAGTATTAAAAGCCCAGCTCTGTTTTGTGCAGAACTGTGTTTTATGCCGTAAATATAACACAGGCAGTAACCGAGGTGCGAGCAAGGCATTTTGTTGTTATTTTAACATAAGTCCAATTTCAGGAAAAATGATCAGAAGGGGCTTCGCTTAACTGTCTTTATGTACAAAAACATTCATATTTCATAAAATTGGAATATAGTGTTTACTGACAATATAGAAAAATGTAAATAAATCGTCAATTGATTGATGATGGGTGAAATGGTTTGTGATATTCCTGACATGGTACAGACATTTGCTTAAGTAAGTAGTGGGTTAAACCAGATTTTACGGTTCATCAGACCTTCTATTACAGATGCATCAAGTTCTTGTTTATAATAAGCAGGGAATAATGACCGTGATAGCCGACTTGATCCTCCTAGAGTGATTACAAAACTCAAGAGGTTCAGAGAAACGGGTATCTATTTTTAACAGTAATACGGCAAACTGCAAACAGCTTTTTTTACTTTAACTAGGGGTCCACTTTTTGGTGGGGAGACTGGGAAGAAAATTTGGGCTGTTGTTTGCATCCTACCAGAAAGTTAGCTTACAATTAACAAATTTTACTATTAAGCCGGTGTAAAATATTTTTATCAATTGACAGATTTTGCTGGTAAATTCAGTCCATATATATCTAGAAGGCAGCAAATATCAGTCAAAAAGGTAAGATAAGTATGTAGCTTATGACCTATACGTCGCGTGTTCACTAATGCCTAAGCCCAAAGTATGTGTTTCTCTCATAGTTCTCGGAATTCCTCTTTCAATAAAACTAATCGTTACAATAATTTGAAGAATGGGCGACACGACAGAATTATCCTTCTTTGAACGTTTAATAGCATATATTTTCTCGCATAGAAGCGATACTTTCCTAATTTTGTAGAGTTCAAATTAAGTTTAATTAGTAGATTTAATGTTGTTTGACGTTCAGCGGATAATACAGGTGGAGAAAAATTACACGACAAACAGGCGGGGCTGGACGATATAATGTTGCCACAGAAAGCTTAGTTGTTTGATTAGGAGAAAGAAATTTAGATTGTGCAATTGTGACATACGGACCAGTTATTACGAGCTGGTAAGAGCGCCTTGATATCAGGATTCATTTCTGTTCTTGAAACATTTTTCCATCTCATAAACAAAATCATTCAAATTTGAAGAATCAATTATCTGCCCGAAAACACATATTATCTTAATTAAAAAAATTGATACGTTTATTTCAACTTTCATTGCAAATTCGACATATCGTTGCCCTTTTCTCTTAATTAAATATTATTTGATTGTCTAATGCTTAAAATTCAGTCGTATATTTTGAGGTTTATAAAAGGTGAAAAAACAATATAGAATTGTAGACTGTTAATCAGAGACCGTAAGATTGGTAATTTATACTGTAATGGAAAGCATGCGAATTAGATTGTGTAAAATTATAATAAATATTAATGAATACATATCTGGAGAGAAAATTTTAGTGAAAATAGTAATATAATAAAAAAAAACTGTCAATATATATATCTATACATTAAAATGAGAAGACCTCATTTTGTGTGTCGCTTCTCTTCCTTCCAGGATGAATTAATCATTTTACCTCTGTGTCTTATAGGTACCATGCATAGTCACATCTGTCATCCTCGCTTATGATTACATCGTTTGAGTTGCTTTGGGAAAAAAACGAAAATAAAGGCGTCCGGATATTGTTTCCGTCATCGGACGGATTTTTAAGTCGGACATTTCCGGTCCACAATTTGCAAGTGTTTTACATAAAATTTCGGTATTTTTACAAACAACCCTATATTCCTAAATTAATAACATACAATGTTTTGGGTACATGACATACAGGTACCGGTATCAAACATTCTTTTCATACATTCTGTACGAACTTCGTTTGGGTACAAAATGTACGAACTTCTATTTCTGTTAACAGGTCACATATATACTTACACCTTTCCGTGTATGCTCCCAAAACATGAAAGGCTTTCGCAACATAAACAGGTTGGGAAAGATGCTCATGAATAGGTTTTATCCCCGAAAATGGGTATAATACCTATAATGGGATATACATTTATATTTTGGATTTCATGATTCTTTTTAACATGGTGCAAAGTATTATACCCAAAATGGGATATATACATTTACAGTGATAAATAAAATTATTTTGGATCTCATGATTCTTTTTATCATGGCGCAAATTTTCATGAAAAAGGCAACATATTTCCTTTTGCAACCATGGATAAAAATGTAACTTAAAGTACAGAAAACAGCCTGCACATATTCAGTATTTAGAAAGCTATTATCTCATATCCAGAATTATAAATCAGACATGGTTTCATTAGACAAAATGTAGTTTTTTATATAAATGTTAGTGCCACGATAAAAAGTATCCTGAAATCCAAATTAATTTTTTATCACTGTAAATTCAATATTTTCCCTTAAAATTTACAGTAATTTTAATTTTAAAAAATGCGAAAAATATAGCATATTGCGCACCCCCCCCCCCCCCAAGACCTACATGTAAATATAAATTTTGCATTTCCAACTGACAATTCCCATGCAATATCTGTCTGCTGATTATTCAACCCTCATCAAACCAAGGCGAACATAACCCCTTGCATGGTTTATTATATTTACACTATCCAGCAGCGGGCGACTTGCCTAGTAGCACTTATTGATAATTTTCTGGTCATTACAGTCAAGGGGTTAGTCATCAAAATTCAAGAGCCTGAACTTTTTCACCTGGCTTCTCATATTCAAAATACTGTCATATGATGATATTTTATATAGATAAAAATTTCCACACACCAATAAACATCTTAATGAATATTACATATACTATATTAATTGATACCACACTCTTTTTAAAACTTTGAAGAACCCGATTTACAAAAGCGATTGAACTAAAGTATATGGTCTAGTTTTCATTTAAACTGGCCATTGCATATTAACCATTGATATTTTTCTATCAATTAAGAGGTGTCAAATGTAAACAAACTCTTTATATGGTTATGTAAGTGACAATAGTGACATCATAGTAAATAAGTGATCATACTGGCTGTTGTTTGCATCCTACCTGAAAGCTGGGCACCGGAGCGGTCTCAGGGCTCGACCCACATAGCTGACCCAGCGCGAACCCCAGGTGGCGGATAGGGGAGGCCCTCTCGTTGGGGGGTTGCCAGGTTATAATACAGAAAGCCTGGCCGTGGACCATAGTATGTGATGTGTTTGGAGAGTGCCACGCTCCTTGCAGGTAAAAGACCCCTTTTGTAGTTTTCGAAAAAGAGTAGGTGTATGCCGCTACAATTGGCTAAATTTTATGTCCATACCCATCACTCCCTTTTTCCAGTGGCAGTCAAAAACCGTTGCCCTGTTGTGTCCCATCCCTCCCCATTTTCGATATTGATAATTGTTGTAATTGTTCTCGTCCTGAATATGCATGAAATATTTGCCACTGGACGTTAAGCAACCAATAATCAATAATCAATCTAAACGAATCAAACGACCAGTCTAAGCTAGTAACTAGTCACACCGTATATACATTGCATCAATTGTTCCCACGATATTACATAAAAGCTTTGATTAGAAGAAGTTCTCCTTTAATGACAAGTCTTCTCCTACAAGTAAAACATCTTAAAACAAGTATGTTTATAAACTGTAAACATCAGGTAAATTTTGGAGATATTTTGGCTATATTAGGGTAAGGTGTGGTCAAATTGGAATTATTTACTTGCAATGTCTCTTGTGCCATATAAATGTATTGATTGATTGATTGTTGTTTAACGTCCAGTGGCAAACATTTCATGCATATTTAGGACAGAACACGTTATCAAACAAAAAATCATAAAGGGGGCAAGCTGGGGGTAAGACTGGGGAATTTAATAGCCACATGATATCAAATTAGGACTGTTTAGGTAGGGGCGGGAAATTTGGCCTAAGCCACTTGTCACATACGGACCACTCATTACAAGTTGTTGCAAAGGAGTCTTTAAGGTACTGAGAGCGTGGCGTTTCCCAACAGGGGGCGAGGGCGGTAACGTTCCCGTCGGAGACGGGTTGAAAATTTATACATCCCGCTAAACCAACGGTAGTAGGGTTTCTACCTGCTGGCGGAGAAACCGAGCAACCAATTTCTTTATCCCGGCTACTCTCAGGGTGGTTGAGTATTTATACATCACGCCCAACCAACGGACGCCCCGGTTAGCAGGAGTTCTACCTGCAGGCGGAGAAACCGAACGGCTTATTTCTATACCCTGGCCGCCCTCGGGGGCCATATAGATGCAAGTGTAAGTTTTCTTGCCGTTGTAGTAGTTAAGAAAATTTGGTCATATTTCGGTTAGTTTTACTTGCTATTCAAGTAGTCCAGAAAGTCATTTTTTACCTGTTTTTCATTTGAGTAAAGAAGTTATTGCTATTAAACTAGTAAAAAAGCATAAACAGGTTATATAAAGTGCAGTTTTATTTTCTATTAATAGGGATCAATTTTTTATAAATATTGTTTTTTTTCATATTCTTAAAAATCAATCGACCCGTCATCTACACTGTAGGAAGAGCTGGGAATTTCATTGTACTACCATAAGCAAATGATATAGTTTTAAAGACAAACAACAATATTTAGTGGTTAAGCATAAATTGCACTAATTGTATGAATTTGAATAAAATTCACTGTACGGTTCTCACGATATGAATTTCAAAATCATGATTACAACGTAAAATAAATAAAAAATGAAATTGTGAGGATAAATGATTATCTATAACGAGACGTTGTCCGTCTGTGTCCGGTAATGTGTCACAGTCTAACACTTTTGTTTTTGAAATGTTAACACGATTCTATAAATCTTTTTTTTTTAATATAATCTTAGATGTTACAAAAAATCCCCTTTCACACTTCTCTCTCATCCTTTTATATTTTCATTCTGATACTTTATTAATTACAAGACAGACATTTTTTGTCAGCAATCAAAAATTTTTATTATTATTTTTTGGGTTGGGGTGTGTTCACTCCTATCTTTCCTCAAATTAAATATATATTTAAATTTTCATAACATCAATTAAGGATGTTCGTTACTCTGTTTAAAATAACAAGGTTTCCGAAAGGTTATGAAAGTGTGCGAGACCCTGTATACTGGAAATTAAATTATGAGAAAAAATGATGGGTCTGTGTGCTTGTTTACGAGATCTGCGCTTTTTAAAATTTAGCAGGAAAATAGGTTATCTGGATTTTTCATAGGTTTTGGCTTAGTAAGTATGTTCTGTATATCAAAACCCAGGAAAAAATATCAAGAATTTCATAAAAATTTATCAAACGACATTTTAAGGTATGTTTAATGGAAATATGAAAAGAAAAGTGGGGGACGCTGTGCAAAAATTATTTGTGCTATAAAATGGATAATACCCAAGGAGTTCGAAAATCTGACAGCAATGGCTAAATAAGAGCAGCGAACATCCTTAAAATCGAATTTAAATTGCTTACATTCCCTAATTTTTGCAATAACTCATTTTTAAATGTAATATTTAATAGTTACGACAACAACAAATCTCAAATACGGGGTTATTGGACTTTTACACTCACCCGTGTTTAAACAAGCCTTCGTAACTCTATGTCAAGCTTTTCTGGAGAGCGAATTTCGGGCTTTATTAAATTATATGTGCGTTTCCGCCTTTGGATTTATTTTAAATCAAAGGAAAGAATTATCCCACGGTTAACGGTTCATGCTTCACACTATGCAAAAGTGTTATACATACTATTATCTGCCCCTAAATTTCTCTACGGGGATTTAACATTGAGGGTTGGCCATCTTTGTTTTTGGTGGGAGCGCTGAAGTTTGACCTAGATAAAGTAATTTGAAAAATTTAGCTCGTTATTTTTATTCGGACCCCCTCTTGCGATACATATCAGAAGAATTACTTTTAAAATTCCATTCACACCCTCCACTAAGCATTTTTGCAGTTTAATTAATCTTAGCTAAATTACCTAATTATTACAGAGTTGACAATGTATACTCTCGGTCTCGCGCTAGCGTGTGCAATTGGCCACTTTCGGCAAACAAATGGCTAATTTTATAATGTAAAATCCCCGTAGAGAATTAAAAACTCGGTGCAGCTGAAAACACATCGCGATTGCTTAAAAGTATTATTGCAAGTCACTTGCACTACTTTCAATCTACAAAATTAACACCATTTTACAAGAATACGGTAGACAGTTTTTTTCACAACGTATTTACCCATTCAAACAAACTATGACATAGAGTATAAGTAATAAAAAAACCAAATTGTACACCTCAATCGATTTGTTTTATCGTGGTTGGAGTGCAGTTTGTCTGACATTAACCCCATACCGTTCATTTTCATTTTTACTCTAGTGCCGGGTGGATTCGGTAAAATAATTCCTGGTGCTGGAGTTTTATGCTCTTCTGTTTTTCAGATTATGGTGTGGATGTTCGTTAGATTGCGTTCCATCTTCTTTCCCTTTGTTTTTCTCTTGGTTGGAGTGCAGTCTCTCTGACATTTACCCCATATCTTTTTATTTATATAAATTAATTAATAAAACAACAAACATAAAGTGTTTCTGCTAAAGTATGTTTCACTGAGCTGAGTCTCTCACTTTTTATTAAATTTAGAAAAAATCGCATGGGGAATCTTCACAATTCTTATTAAGCGTAACAGAAGAAAAGTTTCGGAAATTTTTTTATTTTTTTTTTTAAATTTTTATACATATTCTTAGTTTTTCTCCACTCATAAAGAAAATTGGAAAATTTTGTCGTTTTCCATTATAACAATTTTTGTTCGCAGGATTTGTGAATTTTTGGAAAATGTAAACCTTTTTGATAGATTGTATGTATATTGATATATATTTATGCGCAATGTCTGAAAAACAAAACGCTTGACGGTACCTGAGAAATGCAAGAATTTAGACATCGTCGGAACTAAAATTTTTCACAAAAATCAGCAATTTTCACATGAGCACAGGACAAAAACGACACCTTTGATATTTCGAACACAAAATTTTATTGCCGGTAAGATAGTTAAATCTCATTCTAAATTTCCTTTTCAAGTTTTGTTTTTGCATTAAGAAATTAAAGCCAAAACACGAGAGATTCAGTTCAATGAAATGTACTATAGAATGTATAAACCATTAAGTTTATTCTCGGAAAAATATTTAATGTTTCCGTTGCAAACCTGAATTAAAAAATCTTTTGTATCCCGGCGTATCATATTCTCTGTAAACTTAAAATAAAGTATTAAATTTCACAAGGAATATGAAAATGAAATTCAAGCATAAATCTTTTATATATCGTTAAATAACTTAAAGGAAGAATAGTGAAACCTTCCTGGTTATTTTGTCATAGTTATATTGTAAAAATCTACAGGTCTAACTAAAATTCATTGCCATGAATAACACAACAGTGGATGACTGGAATAAAGAAATTGTAAGAAGTTTGCTTCCAAACATTATTGTCATGTCCGTTCTGCTTTTTCTCGGATTCTTTGGCAACGCATTTGTTGCTTTAGTTTACAAGGCTAGAGTGACAAATTTATCGGATGAAAGATATTTTATACCAATATTAGCCGTGGCTGATTTAATAGCATCCGTTTTATGTTCGCTAGCTGGAATACTTCTCTGTGTTCGCTGGGTAAATTTTACAGATAATACTTTATGTAAAGGTTTAAGTTTTTCTACGGGATTTACAACGTATCTGTCAGTTTTTGTGCTGTGGATTATTGCTCTTCAAAGATATTTCAAAGTCTGTAAGCCAAAGAGACCTCAGATGACTGTTTCGTTGATGAGAAGACTATTAGCATTAACAATTTTCATATCATTCATGATCGCCATACCATTACCGTTTATGTATGGTATCATTCACGTCAAAAATATTCAGTACGGAGTTACCGGAAGTCAATGTGGAAAACTGATAGTCAGTAACGATCTATTAAACAATGCATACGGGATAATGATTGGATTATTAGCTACTGCAATTATAACCAGTCTTATATTTTTTTACAGTACGATTGGACACAGAGTTTATCATCATTTCAAAATTACAAAAGGCAATAGTAGCCAAGGTAACCAAACAATGACAAAAGTGGAAAACACTGACGAGTTCGTAGAAAGTGTTGATGAATGTAAAATTCCAGTGAACAATAATGAAACCCATAATGAACTTAGTTTGAGAAATAACGAGACAAACGGTGAAGCTGATGAAGCTGTTAACCAAACAGAAATGCAACTAAATGCCTCAAAAGTGGTTACAAAAAAATTCGATGAAAAGTGCGCGTCAGACAGCGAAAATCAAACAAGGATTGTTGATACAATATTGGCTCAGAATAATTTCACTGCGATTTCTTGCACTGAAGAGATTTGTACGGATCAAACGCATGTGAAAACAGAAGTAAAAATGTCTACTCTAATTAGGCGAAGGAAACAATCAAACCAAATAACAAACAAATTAACAATAATGTTTATCGTCATAACATGTGCGTTTGTCATTAGCTACATCCCAACATCGGTTCTTTTAATATATGTCGGAATATATCCGGATTATTGGGAACAACTGTCTGGCATAGGATTATCTGGATCAATGTTTGTCCGATATATTTATATACTGAATAATGTCATAAATCCATTTGTCTACGCATTTATGGACGCGAAATTTAAAGAGGAGAGCAAACAATGCCTTAAAAAATTATTTTGTTATGTACGTCAAAATATCAACTAAAACCTCATTTTATATGCAGCACACTGCAACAGCAACATGTACTTCTGTTTTCAACTCGCTACACAACACCGTATTTCAAAAATGCCCCATTTATTAGTTTGTTTGTCAATTTTTATTTCGACATTTTTTTAAACAATACAGATAGGTATGTTGATACTGTTTTCGCATTAAATAAAAAAGGCTTGATTTTTTAAAATATTTATCTTAAAACGTATGTTAATATAGGGTTATTGCACGAATATTGGTGAATATTGTCACGAGTAGAATATTATATTGCACTAGCTTGCGAGTGCAATTAATTTTCTACGAGGGATGATATATATTTATCAATATTCGTGCAATAACCCTTTTATTGTATAGCAAAACCGTTAAAATGCAAAAAACATAAATTTTATACATCAATGACGGTGCTTTTACAGGGCATTATTGCACGCTTACGTTTGTTTACGTTCTACGGGGAATAAAACGTTGCTATACAATAATAAATCTTATTAACGTAACACAATGCTTATTTTTATACAAGGACATGACCAGAGATAAAACTCGTCTATCATACAAAATTTATTACAAAAGAGACGACATTTCCCTTATCCCAGTTTCAATTGCAAGGTTAATAATTTGTTAGATTTTCTCGTGATTAAAGTCAAGTTTGTAGCTTCAACTAGCGGAAATTCTATCTGACCGAAATAATTTTTAAAGTCACGAGTTTCTATTGTGTCAGTAGCTTTGACCTGCCATTGTCATTGGTACATAGGTTAGAATACCGTTTAAGATGTGCAACCATAATGTTATTTCTTGTAAATGGGAAATTGACGATTGGAATGATGAAGTCGTAACTTTGTCTTAGATCTTCCTTAACCAAAATCAGTTAAGACACATGAGTTTCCATTGTGTCCGTTGATTGATTGATTGATTGCTTGTTAACGTCCAGCGGGGAATATTCAGGACGGAACAAGTTTATAATAATTAATAGGTTAACCTGCGACTTTTAGCGTGGATAATTTCGACAGCCACTAGATATAAAAATGGGTTTCAAAATTAAGCCTTGCAACTGGACGCCAACTGACCACGAGCTGTTGCAAGGGGACTTAAACGTGCATAAAACTTGGAATTTTCTTGACATAGGGTTTTTTTAAAGTCTCCTTCCGGACGAGTATTTATACATACCGTTAAAGCAACGACACCCCTTTCAGCAAGAGATCTCTTTACCGGTGGAGAAACCGATCGGTCCATTTCTATACACCTGCCATTCTCGGGAGGTAATTTTAACCTTATTTTAAGAGTATAAGCTGATTCTGATAGATCATAAGACCAATCTAGAATGTTTCAGTGAAAACACATCTACGAAACGGAAGCTGAGCTGACATTTAAGGTTTGGATAGCTTCTTGGTGTTATTTTGCAGAATCCGCAAATGGAAATCTGCCTTTGATAAATATGAACAAATGTTTTGAAACTTCGAAATTTAAAATTACCAATGTTGAACAAATATGGAACATATTTCCAGAACTCATGCTCTTGGATAGCCCTATTGTCGTTTTACTATCCTCACATTAACGTGGTGCCCTGGACCCGACCTACAGAGTAGGACAAGAATGTCATAATTAGTTCCTTATTAGCTGGTACCAATGCTTAATCATCATAACCTTCTATCAGCTTTGATATAATTCTAGGTCAATTATAGCCGTAATTTATTTGTAATACCAACATTTCGGACAACACAGAATTATTCCTAAAAATTCATAGTACGCATGGACTGTATTAGGTTGTTTTAAAACGCATACCATTGTGGCAAGGGTTTTGAAGTAGATTTGTGTATAAAACGCGTGCACACCATAGTGTTATATCCCGCCTGATATGGAAATTATAGCATTATGTTTGTTGGACGCATTTGATGTCTGGTATGCTAATTCCGTCAAT
Organism: Geukensia demissa; assembly: GCA_034783895.1. Lineage (NCBI taxonomy): Eukaryota > Metazoa > Mollusca > Bivalvia > Mytilida > Mytilidae > Geukensia > Geukensia demissa. The sequence goes on along the minus strand of JARWCS010326227.1, from coordinate 1,282 downwards.
ATTTATTAGATGAATTTCGCGCCTAACATTTAAATTATTATGGAATTGTATCAGGTCTGATGTTCAATGAATGGCACTGTGTCAAGGTACCAAATCTATAAAACAGTTTTAACTATGTTTACTTGTTCTTTTTTCATTTCATTAGGTCTCCAACATTTGTATAGAAAGAAGAAACCATTGCCTCCCAAACAGTTCTACGGGATACAAAGCCTATAGTTTTTGTCGAAATTCCAATTTCGGTTCCAGCTACTTAATCTTGTTACGCAGACAAGTTTAAAGATGCTAGTCCTTGTAGCTCAATGACATTTATTAAGCGTTTGCGATACGTCCAATCGTCAGCAGTACAGGCTATTTACTCGATCAGTCAGATAGTTTAAATTTTACTGATTCAGAAATAACATTGAACATCAAATTAACTTTTCAACTCTCGTATGGGTATTCTATACTTGTTCACACATTAAATCATATCAATAGACACCAGGCGGTAAAGCATTAGTTGCGCTTACAAGATATGTGAACATATATTTAGTCTTTAAGTACATGTTAGAAAAGATATTGATTGTTGATTGTTGGATGCTAAACGTTCAGTGAGAAATATTTCATGCATATTCATTACGAGAAAAAGTTCTACAATTATTCAAATGATCGAAGTGAGGGTCGGTTGGGACACAATAGGGCAACGGCTTTTGGAAAAATGGATAGGGACGAAAAGTTTTACGTACATGAAGCCTGGTATTCTTCACACACGTCACCCACTATTTTCCACGGCCAGGCTTTCCTTATTATAACTTGCTTCCCCAAATCAGAGGGCTCCACCTATCCGCCACCCTGGGAGTGCGCTTGGTCAGCTTTATGGGTTGAGCGTTGGATACCACTCTGGTGCCCAGAAAAAAGAGAAATGTTGCTCTCAAGTTGCTGTAATAATACATTAAAATGTCAAATTCACTGGTTGCAAGTGTAGTGAGGGCTGTCCAGTCTACAGTACAGAATAACAGGACATTTGAAAGTTGAGACTAATAGTATTTTAGCGAGTACGACAGAGCTAGCTCTGATAAAGATACACGATTTCAGCAAATAGGCAAATCAAACAAATATGAAATAGTCATAGAATAAAAGCTAAAACAGTGCATATTTATTTCACAATTTTGCAACAGAATTAACTTACTTAAAGAGGAAATACAAATTCTGATTGCAGTAATAAAAGAAATTCGAAGATACCAAAGGGGCAGACAGAAATAGTTAAGTCGGAAGACAGACAAGACCATGGCCAACAAAATGAAAC
>JARWCS010326217.1:0-12481 GCA_034783895.1 Geukensia demissa | reverse complement strand
TAAGCATTTTAACGTGCATTTCTGTCACCTACCTTCACCGTGTTGATAGTTTCCTCCATATTTTACCGTATCCGATGCGTTTCAAAACCGTACCCGACGCGTTACAACCGTATCCACTGCGTTATCATGGACCAGTGTGCTCACTGCTTTTGAAACCTGTCTGACAAGCATTTACTTAGGCATCTTCTATGTAATTTTAAATGTTTTGGGAACTGGTTGCTTTATGGTAGCACATGAATGAAGTCATGGTGTATTATATAGTGGGCTGGGTAGGCTGACAATACTATATATAACATCATTGATGAATTTTAAGGTTCAACACTGAGAAAAAACATTGTTCATGAAGAGTGAACCTGGTTCTCCATTTGAAAATGGATGTGATCAACCTACAGTAAGGTTATGCTGTTAAAGACTGCACACTGATCACTGGTCAGTGACAGATGAACTTCTACAATTTTGAGATTGGGTATAGAGTACAAATTCTTAACAAGGTACATTTTTTCCAACTGCTCCACAAATTAAGACTGAATCTAATCTAATTCTGTTTGGACAGTGTTTTGGTAGTGTTCAGCAAAGTATCATTAGTTTATTTAAGTGTCCACACCAGTATAACAATAATAGAGTAATAAAAGCCAGAACAATTTACATAACTGAAAGATTACCCTTTATGTAGGATATGCTGACTACAGAAGTGGGAGTACTGGTGAGATTCCAGCTAAATCAATAGTATACATTATTTTTTCATCAGGTTATTGTAAAAATCTATTTCAGGTGATCATCAGTTTAATGAAGACACCCCCTTAAATCTGTAAATATGACCCCAACAATACCTGTCAATTTTTACCTGAAGGCCTACCTCTGGAAATATTTGGTCTATGTTCCTCAATGCACATGTACATGTCAAATACATATCTCAGGTAAACTAATTACCGGTAACCACATGATTTCTTACCTGTTATTTTGGTCAGGTATGACAAACTGCAGGTATACTGTGCTGTGACATCATCAGAAATAGTGCACAACATCTTTTAAGGTCAATTACAGGTAACTTTCACCTGAACCTATAGCTTATTTCATAGAAATTCACTATAGTCTGTTTTATCTTAATTTTTAAGAACAAAAATATAGAGAAACGTCATGTTTGCAGATTTCAGAAAAAAATTATACCAGAATACTGCATACACATGCCCAATTGGAATATGGAGTGAAACAGTGGCCATCATTTTATACTTAATTTATACATAGATGATCTATCCCCAAGAAATATACCAATGGATGATAAATGGGTTGTCCTTTATTTATAATTGGACCTGCCTGCATCTTTCAACATAACAATAGGTCATGTATTATGAACATAAGATTTTTTCACTTATTAACCTAGTATACATACCCACTATTCCATATATTCTTTACCTTAAACAATTATAGCCCTGCTTTAATTCACATTCCTTTGTTAATATATTTATTATATGCTTACAAAAATTTCTTCCTATAGAGACAGAAAAGTCACAAAAAGTCATTTGCATAATTTCTGTTATAACCAAATCAAGGTAACATATGGATTAGATGCTGGTAAAATTTTAACACCAATGAAACACACTGAATGGTTTTCAACATAGTGCAAAGCTTATGCCACTTGACAAATCTTTCTTTAAGAAAATGAATAAGAAGAGTATTTTAATTTTGCCCTGTGTAAAAATAATTGGTAGTTTCTACATCAAAGGGACCAATAAACAATGTCTGAGGAATAAATGGGAATTCTGAGCTCTAAATATATAAACAACCAGTTTCAGACATGCCAATCATTGGTGCCAATTTCACACAGTTAAGTTGTAATGCAATTGGCTATGTTGATATAAAGAGAGAGATGTTGTTTCATGTTATTTTTATATTTATTTGTATAAAAATGAGACAAGAATTGCATAATTTTACTTTTAAAGGTTGATTGATTGAATGGTGCTTAACTCCAGTGGCAAATATTTCATACATATTCAGGACAAAAGCATGTCAATGATGAGTGATGATGAATGAACCCTTCTTTGTAATAGACCGACATGCTGAGCTGTCTACTTTTAAAGGTTTTATTTGTTACTAGCAATCTAGACCTCATCAGGAGTGGGATAACACCTTGTTTAGGCCTCCGTTTACTGGCAATCTAGACCTCATCAGAAGGAGTGGGATACCACCTTGTTTAGACCTCCGTTTACTGGCAATCTAGACCTCATCAGAAGGATTGGGATACCACCTTGTTTAGGCCTCCGTTTACTGGCAATCTAGACCTCATCAGAAGGAGTGGGATACCACCTTGTTTAGATCTCCGTTTACTGGCAATCTAGACCTCATCAGAAGGAGTGGGATTAATCTTGTTTAGGCCTCCGTTTACTGGCAATCTAGACCTGATCGGAAGGAGTGGGACACCACCCTTGATTAGGCCTCAGGTCGTTTCACACAGAGATAGAGTATGGTCTCCTTGCTGTTTATCCCATATCTTTCTTTTTATGTAAATGATTATGATGGACAGTGGGGTATGCCAAGTTATGACAAAGTTTTACTCAGCACTTACTGTGAACAGTGGGGTATGCCAAGTTATGACAAAGTTTTACTCAGCACTTACTGTGAACAGTGGGGTATGCCAAATTATGATAAAGTTTTACTCAGCACTTACTGTGAACAGTGGGGTATGCCAAGTTATGATAAAGTTTTACTTAGCACTTACTGTGAACAGTGGTGTATGCCAAATTATGATCAAGTTTTACTCAGCACTTACTGTGAACAGTGGTGTATGCCAAATTATGATAAAGTTTTACTTAGCACTTACTGTGAAAGGTGGTGTATGCCAAATTATGATAAAGTTTTACTCAGCACTTACTGTAAACAGTGGTGTATGCCAAATTATGATAAAGTTTTACTAAGCACTTACTATGAACAGTGAGGTATGCCAAGTTATGACAAAGTTTTACTCAGCACTTACTGTGAACAGTGGTGTATGCCAAATTATGATAAAGTTTTACTCAGCACTTACTGTGAACAGTGGTGTATGCCAAGTTATGATAAAGTTTTACTCAGCACTTACTGTGAACAGTGGGGTATGCCAAGTTATGATAAAGTTTTACTCAGCACTTACTGCACTTCAGAATTAAGATTTGTCCAAAGACATGTCAAGGTCTAAAATGATACAGCAAAATTGAATTTTCTCACCTTTAATTACAAAATGTTGACATAAAAATAATCACTTTTAACTAGAATTTTAAAGGAAAAATATTCTCATTATTCTTGACCAATAAACCAAGTCCTTATTAAATTACTATTGAAAAATTGTTTTGATCGAGAAGGCAAAATTAAAATATATTAAATCCTGTATTGTAAATTTTTATAAAGAAAATATTTTTAACTCATTTAATTCTGTATATCTTCATTTAATTCTGTATATCTACTGTGAGATTCTTACTAAATTTCAAACACACTCATATAATAGATTTAACCACAAGTGACAAATTACACGGGTAATTACATAAAATTAATTTTATTTCTTTTTTCAAACTCGTCTTGGTATTTTTCTTTTATTAAGGAGCCAATTTGTGGTGATTATTTAAGAAAAAAATATTACATACCACAAGGCTTTGTGAAAGCTCACTACCACACATACCAACTGAGGTAATGCGGGACTATCAGGAATATTCAAAAATTTGTTACTAAAAAGAGGGGAGATAAGTCATATTATTAAAAACATCTAGATGTCATTATCTCCTATTCTTAGCCTGATTTAACGGTTGGTTAAAATTTTAGTAATACCCACCACATATTAATTTCTTTGTCAAATTTCATGGATTAAAAACACTATTTCAAGAAACTAGAACTAGAAAATTCTAAATTTTTGTCTGAGATTTACTTGTGAGTTGTCATTCTTGGAAGGTTTCAAAATTTTTCTTTTTTAAGAACTAACTTTCCCCTCATTAGTTTTCAGATAACAAGTTTGTCATACAAGTTGTTGTTCATACTTTCATTATGTTTATTGCTTATGGTTTCTTTTCAAAGCTCGAGATTTAAACTTAAAAAATTTTAGTATCATTAGTGGAGAAATTCTGTAACTCTCTGGTAGCAGAAGGACAATCTATCTTGACATTTGATAAAACATGATCTACTTCAAGCAGCAAATATAGTTCTTTCCAACAGAAACATTTTTCAATGTTTGTAGAACAAACATAATAAAGTAAAATAGTTCATTGGTCCTTTTAATTAAAACTGTCACTTTACATTTGCTGTATCATTATGATCAGTTTTATTGATAAAGGAAGCCAGACCAACCCAGGGTCAATTAAGGTCAACAGCTGTAACATTGATAGCAGAGTTCTCCATTGCCAGGGAAAAAAAGCCCCATATTGGTGACAGGCTATAATGATGAATACACAGGTTTTAATCGACAATCTAATCAGGGCCCACACCAACACCACCACCAGTAATGAAGTCTGACATAATAAAAATCAACTGTATAGTAAGCCTGAACTATAACAGGATTCAGTGCCAAAGGATTCTGCAGCATATTGATTTCTAGCTCTCAAAGTTCCAAAAAATTTGTGTAAAACAACCTGTATTTTCAACTAATGCCTGGCATTGTCTTTTTTTGTTTTTGTTCTTTTTGGGTTTTTTTTTCAGGAAGTTGTCTATCCAATAGGCTGTTCACCTCTATGTTTTACATGTAAAGCAAGGATGGCCAATTGTTTACATATGACATTTCTACATGTAGTGCTGACACCTATGATAACTGAAAATACTACAAATTGGATGAAGTTAATGCACATTTTACAGAGAAAAAGAATGGTCTACTCGACATTGACCCCATATCTTTTATACCATCATCACCAGTTTTTTTTTATATTACAGAATAAATCTACTTTCAATCAATTTTACATGCATATGAAAACTTGCAAAGAAATCACTCAACAGACCTACCCCCAACTAGATCTGGTCCGTCTCAATATTTGTTCTAGTAAAGATGGTGTAGAACTTCTAGTTCTCTGAATCTGCTGAGTACCACTAGGACTTGGGCTCCTTGGACTCTGTGGCAAAATTCCTGGACTAGGACTCCTTGTTCGAGGACTATGAGGCACAGAGGATTGACTAGAACTACGTCTTGGAGTTCTAGGAAAAAAAATTGGACTTTCACATCTTGTAGGTGACTGAGATATATTTGTCTGACTTACTGCTTTGTGAATTACCAGTGGGCTAGGACGTGATTTACGTGGAGTCCTGTCATATGAATCAGAGTTGGTAATCCTTTGGTTAGACCTGACAGCAGGACTTGGGCTCCGGTTTCTTGGTGTCTGTGGAATTGGTGGTTTACTCATTTTTTTTTAAATCACAGATCCCAATAATGGAAAATACATAATCCTACACACTTATATCCAAAACATAACAAAGAATACGCTATAAGGATTACCACACACTTAAATCCAAAATGGCATTTTTTGGTGTCTAAAATTAATTTGAAACTTTAACTTTATAGATCTTAGTAAATCCTTGTCACTAGGTGTAAAACAAGTACCTGTCCTACAAATTCTGCATTTCTTCAATCAGTCAAAATACACCTTAACAAACTATAATGGATCCAATCAAGTCATAAATATTTCAATCATATAAAATACTATTTCCTTTGATAATTTTACATTACAGTAAATAACACCTTAGTACATAAAACAATCATTTGTCTGTCTTCAACAGAAGTACATGTATAATATAGGCAAGTAAATTCTGTCCAGTTATAAAACTTCATGAACTTAATATAATCCTCTTAAATTATTAGATTTATTCCTAAACAAAGCAATTTTAGTCCTTCATAGTCAAACCAGACATCTAGAGTAAACTTTTTTGCATGTGAAGCCAAATGTTTTTTAAAAAAAGAAATAATAAAATTAGTCTCATAAGTTGCCAACCTACGCAAAATTAAAAATTATGCTAATTATCCCATTTAAAGTAATATTTCATATTTTAATTATTTTAAAAACTCTATGCCTGAACAGCTCAGTGGATAAAAGGACAAAGCATACAAGACTATTACAAATTTAAAATGATCAGAGCTTTTGTCCCACTTTTACTCAGTATAATCTCATCATACAACAGAACTAAATATTGTCTTCTTACAAAGGTGATTACCATAATAAAATTAGCCCACAGGAAGATTACACGCCTTTCTGTTTAAAGTTACTAAAATACATTTTGTACATGCAATTTCTGTATTAAAAGAATTTTTGTGGGAAGTAACTCTAATCAGCCTGTTATGAATAAGTGTAACACCGAGGAATTAATTGCTAAAATGGACATATAAACAAAAAGTCTTTCTTCTATTGTTAATAAACCTCTGTTATCTGGCCACCCCTCTTAACTGGACAAAATTATTGGTCCTATCACTGACCTGTTTTAAGAAGTTTACTACTTATATTTTTTTGTGACCTATAAGACTGGGCTTATGTTCAATTTCACATTTACAAGAAGTTTTTTAGTTTCTCAATTATAAAATCATATATAAGCGAGTTGGACTGGGAACTAGTAAGAAAGTTTGTATATGCCCTATACCACATACAAAGTTTGATTGAAACATTCCAGACATATTTTGATACAAATCTTAATTTAACAGTAGCTTTATTGTCATCCATCAATGGATTCAATCTTAATTTGGTCCTAAATTAACATAGCTCTTTTGATATATGTTATTTTAAAGTCCTCACGTTTTATTTAATATCAAATGTAAGGCGGAATTTATTGACGATCAGTAACAATAAGTTGTATACACGTTAATTTACTTAAGTCCTCCGCTAGGAATGACAACTTATCATTTTCCACTTTAAGGGATTAAGTTTCCAAACATTGTGGAGACTGCTGAAATTTCTATCAATAGAACGAAATGGACCGATTATTAACTTTAATTTATAATTACTTGATTGTGGGTTGCCAAAGGTAAGTATGTACTGTACACATTCTGCTGTTGTCAGCAAAACTATTGAAAACTGGACAGGACAAAAAAGTAGGGAGGTATGCACCATGATATGGACAATAAACTTTATCTTGTTAAACCTTTTTACAGGTATAAAGAAATCATGTACTCTGACAAAAGTCAAGTCCTAATACTTCTTTTCCATGCAGTACAATATTTTTCAGACTATGAACAGACTTTTACCTTATAAACAGATGTCATAAAATGGCTGAAATATTGTTGTAAGTGGTTTTGAACAACAATCAATCAATACAAACAGATGTGTTCCCCATTGTATGCCTGTGGAAAGTTGACTAAATAGGCCTATAGTCACCGCAGACTTATACTGAAGATTTACAACATAATTCTCACATGATTGAAATGAGACGTGGCTTGTAAAAATTCATCATAGCCTGACATCAGTAATAGTCTCTGTGGTTGCCTTGAAGTCACAAGGGGTCCCCAGAGTTGATAGGGGAGTGTGGTTGGCTTGAAGCAACAAGGGCCCAAAGAGTTGATAGGGGGGAGCCAACTGGTAAGCTTTCTTTCATATATGTATAAGTGATCCGGTCCTATCAGGATCATATTGTTTTATGTACCAGGTAAGCCAAACCTTACTCATACACTAGCTTAACTCCAACCGTAAGATAACAGTTACATTACTAAGTCAAGGTCACCTCAAGGTAAAGGACCTCAGATGGAATACAGAACCTGACTACCATGATAAACAGAAACAAAGTTCTTCTTCCCTCAATATTTTTCTCAAGTTTCCGGTCATCCTTTTCTCAGAGCAGTAATTACTGTAAATGCAGATTTAATTTTTTTCACCATACTGTTTTAGAGTGGAAATAATCAACTTCACATTCTTACAATTGATACCTAAAATTTAAAAGAGGTTATCCCAAAAATGTGTTTTAAAAGTTGCAAATCTCAAAGTTACATTAAGTGATAGGTGAATACAATAATTTCTGAATTCACAGTAGTTTCTGTCCATGGATAACACTTTTTTAATCAATCTGTCTACACTTTTGTCAATTTCATCATTTAAAATTTAAAAACTTTCGAGGTCAAAAGTTGAAATAGCCAGTCCAGACAACACAGACACTTCTATACAAACAAGTGATTAAACTGAATCCTTAAGTAATGATATATCTCAAACCTAATTGAACAAAATGGATATTGAATAGCAGATATCATAAGTATTGACAAATAAATTAATTCATTATTATTATACTGGAAAAGTAGAAATATATTCCCTGTGCACCTTCAAGGACATGATTTTATCACCAAAATTCCTACCCACGAAAATGTTAATTTTCAACTTGGCATCACTACAATATAGGCATTCTACAAGATAATTTAAAGCCGCCAACATGTTTGAAATTGTGAATTCGTGAAAATTGGAATCCATGAATACTAATACTTTTACAGTACATCAGTGATATTTTGAGTCCACATAGTTACTAGTCTCTGACATTGCTACTTGGATATGGCAAGTCTATGTGAACTGAACATCATTGTGTCTAATTTTGGTTTCATTATCTACAAAAGGTCTGAGGTCTTGTCATCAAAGGTGTTTTAGGACCAAGGTTATACTTGTCATCAAAGGTGTTTTAGGACCAAGTTATACTTGTCAGAGGTGTTTTAGGACCACGTTATACTTGTCATCACAGGTGTTTTAGGACCAAGTCATAATACTTGTAAATCAAAGGTGTTTTAAGACCAAGTCATACTTGTCAGAGGTGTTTTAGGACCAAGTTATACTTGTCATCAAAGGTGTTTTAAGACCAAGTCATAATACTTGTAAATCAAAGGTGTTTTAGGACCAAGTCATACTTGTCAGAAGTGTTTTAGTCATATCTAAGCCAATGTTAATTAAACATGTCTTAGTGCTAGAGCAGTCATGATAACCAGAGTCTTGTAACAATATCAGAACTACTAGAAGTGCTTAAGATGTGACAGTAAAGTAATTATTTAATATAAGTACAATTATCCATAAAATCTCTGGTTAATTATAAATAAAAACTATAACACTAAATTCCCAGACATTTCGGCCATTACGGCCTTCTTCATTGGAAGTTTTTAATCCAGATAGATTCTTTTACTTTTCAGTAAATTTCCGATCCTGATGCTTTTTCTATTCCAATAACTTTCAAATTTTCAGATGAGTGTTTCGGTTGTAAAAAGTGTTTGGCAATCAGGTTGTCTGTTTTAGTTGTACAAATTTTTGAGAAATTAAGTAGTATTCTGGATTAAAAAACTAAAAACTTTAGAACCTGAAGGACTTAATATGCAATATGAACGCAACTGAAAAAAATCTTGGCAAATGAATGTCATAAATACTAACGGTAATGTCATTTTCATATTTCTTAGCAATACTTGTTTTTCTAGTGTACATGTAGAATTCCAATGAAGAAGGCCATAATGGCCGAAACGTCTGGGAATTTAGTGTTATGGCTTTTATTTAAGTATAATTATCTACAGAAACATGCAAAAAGTATTCATTCACTTTTTATTTTTATTACAATATATATAACCGGATACATATAAATCCCCAATTTTTCAAAAAATTATTGTAAAGTCATTTCTGGACCAATTCTAATTACATTTTTACCATTTCAATCAGATTATTCTAAAATTTCATTGTTTTCTGGATTGTTGTTTCAAAGAAATAATGATTTAAACTGAGAATTGAACTTTGATGTCACAGTTATACTTTACTACCTAGGTACTTTTGACACCAAAAATCAAAATATCAGTCTTAATTATTGCTTCTCTTATCAACAACAATAAAAATAATGTAGAGATATGCAAGGAAAATGAATCATTTTCTATGTTTAATACTGGACAAATTCATGGAAAAGTCCTCACAATTTTTTTTTGAAAAAATGTGATTTTATAAGAAATATATAATAGTGAAAAGCAACATCTTTGTATGTCTGTACGCCTGTCAATGTATTATTTTTACCCATTTTTCCTATTATTTTACTATAAAACGTCAGGCACTTGTTTTTTCTATTTTTTTCTATTACATATTTTACTTTTTTCCCCATTTTTGCAATCAATTTGCTAAAAAAAACGTAAGTCACTCATTTTTCGATAATATCTATATTTTTCTCTCATTTTTTGCTATAATTTTCCTTAAAAAAAAACATCAGGCACTCTTTTTTTTCTGTTATATATATATATATATATTTCTTTTTTTTTTTTTTTCTTTATGCTATTATTTTGCTAAAAATGTCAGGCAACTGTGTTATTTTAAGATATATCCCTAAGTATCCAGCGTCTGGTCGCTTACTTGGTCCAGATTGTAACCTATTGTGACAATTTAAGTTTAAAATGCACCTTAACATGTTTTGATGATATACCGATGCAAACATTTAAAAACCAAGCTTGAATCTGTCATCATCAATCATTTCTTGAATTTTTAAACCATAAATACATTTAGAATAAATTCAAATATTTCAAAAGGACATTTTCCTACCAGACTTAACCCATCACAAGATAATAAGATGCTTTCCAAATGATGGGTTTCTAATCTGATGTCATCATAACTCAGTAAATCATTTTTGCCAGTCAAAAACACAATGGTCGACCCATGGTTAGATTGAGGTGTTACTAGTCAAATATGTTATGGTAGACCCATGGCTAGAAAAAGTGGTGACAGTGATAAATGCATGTATAATGGAAGGGGGATAACTCTAACTATTTAATAGAATTAAACTGAACTTCAAAACTAAAAAAAAAGTTAAAAAAAACATGGGCGATTTAAATAAAAAAAATATATATAAGACGAAAAATGGTGAGCATTCATTTTATGTATTAAAAGAACTGAAATTGACAAGTCAGAATTTTACAGCCTAAATCTTATGAAATTCGCTTCTGATTCTGTAAATAATTTGTTAGATAAAGTAGCATGACTGCACCAGATGCCATAATACAATTTCTATACCTTTTTTTTCAAGCCATTCCTATTTGCTTACTGAATCAGAACTATATAACACTGTGGTTTCAATATTCTTTTAATCAGATGGCATCTGTTACCAATATTTTATTGATATTGGAAATAAAGAAAGGATTATAATACTCCAGTTGTCAACTGGACACAATCTGATTTGGAATAGAATTATTTCATATTTAAATGATTTTATGATCATCCCATGAATCTGAACAAAGTGTCTTACTTGAACACAATAACTCTGAAGAACTGACAGAAATAGGCATATATAAAGATGACCATTTTATTAGTAATCATGACATTACATGGACAAAACAAAGGCAGATATATTATGTTGTGGAGGGCTAATTGCAAAAAATACAAGTCCAGGGATGAAAAATTTTCAAACATTAAAATGCATTTATGACTAAGATTTTTCAAGCGTCTGTGTGGAAGGGTATTTTCTGGCAAATACCATGCTAGTTGTAGGAATGTTGTTAAAAATATCACATTCATCCACCATTCAAAAACCTGCATTTTTACATAAGGTAGAAATACACTTTATATAAAAAAACAAATATAAGACCAAAGCCATATTTTTTAATACCAGGCTCTTTTCTTTTCCATAAAATATGACCAATAATTAGTTCTGGTATATATGTCACATATAGTCACAGATTACAATATATGAAAACTACAAAAAAGAATGTTTTAAATTTGAGACTTTTACTTTACATATTAATGTTTTAAATTTGAGACTTTTACTTTACATATTAATGTTTTAAATTTGAGACTTTTACTTTACATATTTGCTTTTTATAACTCCACTAGTACAAAGGTAATATAAAAAATCAAGGTAACTGTCATTCTATCTTCCTGTTTAACCGCCTCCGCAGGCTTGCCTCAAGTGTGGAAGGTCATGCATGGTCAAACCAAAGACATATAAATTGGTATTTGCTGCTTCTATGCTTAGCACACAACATTTAGGAATAAAAGGAATCACTGGTTGGCCCAGAGTCAGAATTATGTGTCTGGGTAACTTCAGACCGAGTTTTTGTAACCTAGCATGTTAAAAATGTGGCTCAGCATGTCAGTCTACTACAAAGCAGACATCATTCATTATCACTCATTAATATGTTCTTGTCCTGAATATGAATGAAATATTTGCCACAAGACATAATTCAGCAACATTCAATCAATAAATCAATCTGCAACCAGCATTCCTTGGATCTAACCACTCTGTATATTAGATGAAATTTCTAAACTTAGAGTCATTGATGTGATTTGGACATTTCATGACCTATTGGAATTTTCTGGCAGAAGTATATATAATAACATACGGAAACGAATTTGAACAGGATACGACCTGCAGAATCACAACCCTGTAGTAATACCTAAAGAACAATTTATATTAGCATGGCGGTTGCTTTCCATGAAATGTTTAAAATGTTAAACAAGCAGAGTTACCCCCACCTATAATTACAATAACATGTAATCTTACTTCAACACACAGATGTAGTGTCGTCGACATCTAGCAAAGAATTCCGCTCAAACCGGTGCTAGGGGCCGTCTTGAAC
>JARWCS010326206.1:0-12482 GCA_034783895.1 Geukensia demissa | reverse complement strand
AACATATTCAACTTAATTTACTTTTTTGTAATTTGCTTATTTTATTCTTGTTTAGTCTTATTTTTAAAAGTAAAGACTTAATTATATACTTATTGTATTTTACACTTCAAACCATTTTAATTAAATAAATTCTATTTTAACATGAATCTACAACACAAATAATGCTATTGCCACTAGCGGAGCAGGAGTTGCTTACCCTTCCGGGGCACCTGAACACACCCTAGTTTTTGTAGGGTTCGTGTTACTTCAGCTTTAGTTTTCAGTGTAGTGTCGTGTTTTCTATGTTTGTGTTTCGTTTTATTTTGTTGGCCATGGTCTTTTCTGTTTTACGGCTTAACGATTTCTGTCTGCCCCTTTGGTATCTTCAAATTCCTTGTAATAATGTTCTGTTTTAATCACAAGGTATGTTGAAATGAATGTTAGATGTCGTAAGTCTTACTGGCTATGTCAGGTTGTTTGAAGGCTATTTTGTGCTAAAATATTGTTAATCAGAAAAAAGAAGAATTGTTATGGCTTAATTAGAGGGACTAAGCTATATAAACGCTGACCTTTAATTTAGCCTAGTTTAATGTCAATCTCTGAATCCATAAGCATATTTTAATTAATGTCCACTTTACTCCGTATTGTTTTGTTTTTTAATATGTAACAATAAGGCAACATTGATAAATACAACAAATATTCTATAGAATGCTGTGGATTTACAGTTTTTATTTTTGAACTGTGTTGTCCTACTTATGACCTATTTGATACATAAATACCCATTTTATTCATTTCGCCTTACAAGAGGGACATACTCTTTTGGGAACTTATTTCAAATCTATAATACTTATTTATGTATGTTATATAAATATTTTACACTGAACTTTCACGATCAGTTATTAACGTGTTAGGCAGTTTCTAGTCTTTAATTAGAATTTAAGTAATAAATTTTTGAAAAAGTTATTGCCATATCTTATAAAAGTTAGGATAATGCAAATGCTAAGCATTATGTAGACCTAATGGTTTATATAATATACTCTGATATAACTCCGCCATATACTTTATCTGCATGTCCCAATCCGTGAAACTGTAATCCAGTGGATGTCGTCGTTATTATGGTTTTGCACTGCATACTTATTTGGCCTATAGTTAGTACATTCGAATATCATCAAATTTTATTCATAAAGCCTTTTTCGGTTGCCTAGGGTGTGGATATGTCTTCATTATTGAAAGCCGTAGGATAATCTGTAGATGTTTGTAATTATTTTTAAGTATGGGATGGATGTCTCATAGACAATGATACCACATCTCTTTTTATATCGTGTAACGCTAGCTACTTAATACATAGAAAATCTTGCATTGTTAGGCATTAACAATTGTATTTTCCAAAGTCTCGAGCCTTGGCTATACATGTTTAACTAATGTAAGGTTTTGTTTTCCGAAATCTAAATAGGGTTATTTTGCCGTTCTAAGATGAAATTTTTGTTGAAACAACCCTAGCTGGTAAGTGAACTCGTCAATCAGCGGCCACTAAACTGAAAAGGTTTTAATACATGTAATCATTGAAAGTAGGTAGATAAACAGATTGAAAAACCTGACAACCGAATAAATTTAGAGAAATACTTTGTTTATTAAATACAAATATTATTCATTAACTGCACTTGTATGTTTAATATTACATATTTCACCTGAATATATACATAGTTTTAATATAATAGAATAGAAAATACATTTCAACAGAAAAACATGATAACAAGCTAAATATACAAAAGTATATTTATTGAAGCTGGGGAATTAAATGATATATTTTTGAACAGAAATAGATTTTGATCATTTTAAATGCCAAAAGAAAAAAATCATATCAATTGCTCGACACTAGTTGACCTTTGCGGGAAAATTGAAGGAGAGTTCACAAATCGACTTTTGAATTTGACACTTGTTTTTGAAATTAAAAGCATGCTTTCAAATCTTGATGAAATTTTATGAAAGGTTCATCAATTAATGTTCTTATCTCATTATTTTTGTAAAAATGTTGATTCGTAATTTTTTGGGAAAAATATTTTTTTAGAATCTCGTAAACTGTGATTTGAAAAAATAAGAAATTTTCACCAAATATGTAAGTGTTCGTTGCCTAACTCTTCTGTTAACGTTTTGAGTAAATCCTGTAAGAATTAAGAGGAAAACGAGCAGTTGAATATTATATGTAATGGAAATTACATACAGATGCACAGTTTCTTTTTTCCTTGGGTATATAACAATTTGTAAGACAGTAAACATTTTTATATGAACATTTTCTATGGCATCAAATACATGTTCTTTATCGTATAATTGATGTTGATATTTTTCTGATAAAAATAACTACATATCTATTTATGTGATTAAATATTCAACGATTCCTCAATATGGGTATGAAAGTCCAATTTAAACTCGAAAAATTACCTCAGTTTATGGTTGTCTTTCTTTTCGAACGCTTTTATGTTAAACGAGGTTGACCTTTGCCTAGTAAACAATTTAATGTTAAGAATTCATGAGATTGAATTTCTATTTTTATGTTCATTTGGTGAATAATTTTCTATGTTTCTGGTTATCCAGATATCACGACAGGTATGTTTTTCTCTCTAATTTGTACCTGAAAATCTCCAATTAAACTTATTATAGCTAGTAGAGCTGAAAGAAATACAACACTTCACTTGCATGTCTGTATTTACACAAATCACAATATTTTACTCATAATCATTTTTGTAATATGTTTTTTATCCTTGTTTAGTCTGAATTTTAAGATTAAAAGTTTGATTATATATTTATGCCTTTTACATTTCAAATAATTTTAACTGCATTAAGTCTATATAAATTGTATTTTCACAAACACTACAGAATGATGTTCTGTTTTAATCAAAAGAAATGTGAAATAGTTTCGTAAGTCTTTCTGACTATGTCAGGTTGTTTGCAGGCTATAGTTTGTTAAAAGATATTTAATCAGAGATACCAAATCAGATTTTTCATGGAGGAACTAAGTTATGTAACTATGAATTTAACTGTAGTTTGGTTTAATGTTAACAAATAAAAAATCAAGCTTCCACTATATCCAGTTTTATTTTGTAATACATAAAAATAAAACAACTTGGAAAATACAGAAAATAATATTTAGAATGAATTGGATTTATATTTTATATTTGCTATTGTTGTCGTACTTTTGACCTTTTTAAAACATAAATGCCCCTTTTATTCATTACGCCTTACAAGGATGGTATAATCATTTGGGCACTTATTTTAAATTTGTAATATTTTATAAATAATTTCCCCCTTAACTTACAGAAAGAGTTATTAACGTGTATAGGTTGTTTCTAGTCTTCAAGTAGCGGTTCGTTCGAAATTTTAGAATAAAAATTATAATTTATTCCATTAATATTTGGAGTTTTTTTAAACATGCTTTCAGAAACTTCTTGCCATAGTCCTATACATTACTTGCACAACAACACAATCCTACATGCTTCTCGCGCAACATATGCCTTGTAACTTTGCAACCAACCCATGCTCATTAACCCTGCATGCATCGATTACCTATATCCATGCAGACAACGAATGCTTAAAAACCTGCATGCAATAAATGCTTAGAAATCCTGCAAGCAAGGAAATCAGCAAACAACGAATGTTTATAAAATTATAGTAACAACGGATTCTGATAAAATATTCAAGCAATGAATGCTTATAAAATAAACAAGCAACAAATGCTAAAAAACCTCAATTTTTAGAGCTATTTCCCCTGTTCTTTGTCAAAAAGACTTGCAGCTTTCAAAATTGTGTTGCCCAAAACTATGCCAATATTATTTATTTATGTATTTCTGTTTACTCCCGGATTGCAATGATAGCTATATATAATAACGTTGACATTTCATAAAACTGTATAGATGATGTAATACAAACTTCCCCGTTTATTTATGAGTGTACAAGGTGAAAAGTAATTTTCTCCTTTTCTCTATTTTACAACATTAAACACTATTTTTTGGTTTCAGATGCCACTGATTCCTCTACCAATTTGTTGTGGCTCTATATATTGATCGCAATTATTCTTATATTAATCATAATTGCAATAATTGCATTTGCAATATGGTACCTGAAATGTCGAAAGAAGAAAGATCAAAAACAATCTGACGAAGAATCATTGAAGTCTTCAGAATCCGAACAGGAACAGAAGAAAATTGACGAAGAACGTAAAAAAATAGACGAAGAACAAAAGAAAGCGGAAGAAGAACAAAAGAAACGTGAGGAAGAGCAGAAAAAAATAGCAGAAAAGAAGAAAAAGGAAGAAGAAAGGAAAAAGAAAGAGGATGATAGAACATCGATTGATTCCGGAATTGAACCTGGAAAGCCACCACCACCAGCAGAGAAAGACAAAAAAGTGGTCGTCGTGAGTATGCTTCTCCAAATATATAGCTTATATATAATTTCCATCTATTAATAAAATCTTACACTGATATATCTTAACAGAATTTATTAGTTATTGCTGTCTTATATCATATATTAATTAACTGCGTGTTTGTATAGACATATAGCTTAACAATGCTCACTCAGAATATTTATTAACTTTCTTAATTATACATGCAGCTGCTAGTTTTATTTAGAACTATTTGCATTTTTCTTGTTGTGCTTTATATCTAAAAAGCTTTATGAAGGAAATGTTCATAACGTAAGGGTGTTAAAATGACACGAGAAACCGAAGAGGAAATACTGAATCTAAACAAAACATGTTGTACTTGATTTACTTTTATTATTGTAAATACATTAGCCTTTTACGATTGTAACCTGCTAAGTTAAACGAATGCAGCATCCACATTAAGCCGTCCGTATATCAAAGAAAACACCTTGTTCTGTGTACTTCGTATTTGTTTAATACTCGTTTATATTGTTATCAAATACCCAAAAACGATTTAAAACATTTGACATAAAACTCTAATCAAGACCCCACTTGAATAAAGCTATAATAATATTGACTTTTCAATTATAAAAAAGATCAAATCTTAAATGTAACTCGCATTAATATATAGGATATTCATCTGTTTTACAGTTCTCATTTTTGTTTATACAAGTGAAATAAATCGATCACAAATAAAATGATTTAATATTTTCTTTGGGTTTTAAACTTCGTGAAATAGCCCTCTAAATCAATAGTAAAGTAAAGAATAAAGTCATTGAAATTAAAATTGGAAACTTTAATCAGCTCGTCAAAGCACTCTTTTGAAGTTTTAGAGATGATAGAAATTCTACATTGTTAACATGCATTCAATGTATAGGTGTAAAAATCATATATAGAGTATTACGAATAAATGTATAAATACCAAACAAAATGTCGGATACGAGCAATATCCAAGGAGACGAAGAATACAATGGGTTCATAGAGGTATGTAACGTTATAAAATAATAACTTTAAAATGTTGACTTTTATACAAGATGCTGATACGAGTTTTACGACGAAATAATTATTTATATCTTAAGATCAAACAAATCATTGAAATTTCCACGAGTATTGAGACATGTTAATCTTGTTAATTTAAATAAGAGGCATTCTTAGGAACACAATTTGTATCTATTTTGTAGAATAACAGTTTGCACATTTTTCCCTTACCTATCAAAATCAGATGAGTTTGTACAATTATTACAACTAATAATGACGCTCAAATGTGTTTAGCACATAAAGATTTAGAATAAATTAAAGAACATCTTTGGGTAACCAATACGCTTTGGTTGTTTGCATGACACTACGAAAGAGACCATTGATGTGATATCATAAGCTATGTTAGAAAAACCTTTTACCATGTATTAGCACTTGCCTACATATGTATTTTGTGTATTAAACTAAATTTAGCGATCTTTGCATTAGACTGTTGATATATAGTTATATATTGAATTGAAATTGGCTCGTAAACGCTGTATCTCCGGAGGTTTTATTTCCAACAGGCATCTGAGACCTTTATATTAAAATCTGTCTATATCTGTATACATCTAAATACATGTTAACCAATGTTACATGAGTACGGTAATTTCTGGAAGTAAGAGGTATGTTATAAAACAAACAATTCCTATACCATCAACTTTACAATTTCATAAATAAACTGTGTTAGTGTACATGTATAGTTTATCTGTTCATATGCTTTATAGAGTTTAGATTGATGTATGAAACGACTGTTTTGCATAGTTGACTGTAACAACGACTCAACTATATGTTATTTAAAATTCTCGTGAATTGTACAGGTTAAATCAAAGTTCCTTCGAAACCAACGGAAATAATTGAACTGATTATTTATTACCTAATTTCAGTATCAATATACCCGACTGAGCAAAATTCGTCCAATATTTGCAATGATCATATTTCTTATGGAAATTTTATCAATTATGGTAACCTATAAAACTCATTCAATTATTCTTCGATAATTGCTACCATTGAAATGTATAAGTACTTTTGTGTAAGCAATTGTTTAAGTTTTCTTTTGGTTGATTTGCCAATGTCATTAACTACTGCAACACTGATTCCAGTTGAGGCCACATACAAAATATTCAAGGCAAAATAATATGTTTATTTGAGCTAACAATGTTAGTTGGACAAAATTGTGGTCTGCCTTATTGTGTACAAATCAATGATAATTCCCGATTATATTAAAGTAAAATCTGCTGATTAAAGAATTGTTTGCAATTAAAAGATGTAACAAAGGCGATTGGAAATTCTAATAATTACTATGTTAATTAAAACATGCAGGTAGATTGCTGTCATTTTACATGTGTTAATTGTACCGCATCTGACAGTAATTCTATTGTTAAAGCATGCCAGATATTTGCGTTTGTTTCACGAATTACCCGTTTCAGCAGTTTTTTTTTCACTCGACAAGCTTTTTTGTATTTTTGTAAATTTAACAAAACTACATAGAGTTAAAATGCAGTAGTTGAATATGTTTCATAAATTTACTTTTGATACTAGCAGAAGTGTCAACCCTAAGTCCAAATGCTTGTGTGATCACAAGTAAATACATCAAACTAAGCTGTTTCTAGAAGAAAAAGTAAGAATTTTAGCAAAATCATTGCTGATGTTGATTCTCAGGGCCACAACAATCATTTGTATACAAAATTTTATTTGTATTTTGTGTGCAAGTACTTGTTATGGTTTTTATCAATAACTAACCTAAAACGTGAGTTTACTATTAAAAGAGGCTGGGCCAATTTCACCGGAACATTGTTCATTTAGAGGGTCAATTTTCAAATTGTTTGTTACTCGACAAAAATGACACATTCGATGTAAAATGACCTGTTTATAATATTTTGTCAAAATTTTGCGATTTTAAATGTTCAAAATGAAACAAAATTGGAAACAAAAATGGACTAAAGCACAGTTTTAACATTTAAAAGCGATTTTAAGCATTATCTCATGGGAATACCCATCGAAGGACCTTCATAACCAAAAAAGGACCACTTTGTAGAAACTTTATTGTAGTATCTGTGCATGTACAAAGATTTAGTTTGGTTGTCAATGTACTTCATACTGAAAAAAACAATTTTTTCCTAAACTTGAACGTACTTTTGATGTTGCCTATATATCCGTTTAAAATCATGATTCACAACATGTCCAGTGTGGTTTTGTGGTAAAGCGTACAGACAGTTGAACATGTAATATGAAGTTATATTTTTCCGAACGAGTTCAAATCCTGCAGGTGACATTTTTTTAAGTGTAACAATCTTTCTCTTTTTTTACTCTAGTGTTTGATTGTATTTTGAACTTGAAATGTCACACATAAGCTTTGATTAGAATAACTTAATATTTTAATTGTGCCCGTGCTAAAAAGTTAAGGGTAGGGAAATTGGCCACAGTCCTTTCGAATCCGTTACTACAGTGAAGTTCCCGTTATCTTAACTGCAAAATAGTGCATCTATGACGATGACCTTACATTTTATTTTGCTTTGCTTCAATAGATCGAAGCTTAACTGTAGGTAATGTCAGCACAATCTTATCTTCAAAAATATACCGTTACTTAGAACCGAGAACCTAAAAAATTTAACGTGTGTGGGTTGATCTCAGTCATGAAGAAATAGTGTCTGAGTTTGTTTCCTGTGATCTATCGTTCATCCATTGCATATTACCAGATCGTTATATCGACTGACATTGACATAAGTTCATATTTTAGTAATGAAAAGAGCAAACATATCAGATTTGTTGACATGCATTTTTCAACTTAAGAATTTTATTAACCAATGTTTAAAATTCACCTTTGTTAAAAACAAGATAAATATGTTGAAATAACTTTCATTAGAAAGTTTGCTTTAGACTTGATTTCGATAACCTGGTCAGATGTTAGAAGGAAATGAAAGTAATGTAAAATCTATATCAAATGACCAGTTTGGGGATTAAGCTGATTTGTGTTTGCTTTATCTGTTCTGTAAATTGCAATAGATTTTACTAGATGTACAGAATATATGGGAAATCTCTTGAATCATCAAAATGGGGTGAGTCTATAGGAATACTTTATTTTCGTTCTTTATTATTGCTGTAATGACATATAAAATCATGAGTTAGACAGTAGGCTATAAATCTTATATGTTGTTTGTAAATCTTGGTCAGTCCAGTACACCATTACCTTAGTGTTGACAGTGAATCTCATTGACATGGTGTTTTGTGCAATAAGCTGTTCATAAAAAATGTGTAGATTCAGATATTAATGTTTATATATTGACGCAATTGACGAATTCGTTATCATTTTTGATACTGTTTGCAGACTTTCCATCTTTTTGGTCCAAGTTGCATTGACGCAACAAAACACGCGTTTGATATACACATACCAAATCTTCTTTTCCCCTTATAAATTCAAGTGTTATAAGTAAAGTTTTTGAATGAAACAGTGACAAATTTACTGTTAATATGAAGCATTTTGTTGACACATTACGCACAAAACTACATGCCTTACTGGCCGAAGTTTTTTCTACTTGTAAAGCGGAAGAGTTCATCTTAAGACTAACTCAAATGTTCTGACGACCTGATCCATACACTCCACCACACTACCCGGTGAAATCATTTTACTCTGGTAGATTTTGGTACATGTATGTTAAACCCTAAAATTGGTCGAATCAATAATTAAATAAAAGGTGCATAAAGGCTTTACAAAATAAATATTCTGTGAACGTTTTATTGAAATTCAATAGTTGCCTGGTGTCACAAATTGGATAATATTTACATAACTTTACATTTTAGTATGTAAGTTCGAAAAAAATGAAATAAGGCGTTAAATACTAAAAATTATATAATTTATTAGAATTTATTTAAAATCTAGTGACTAGATTAGCAACAATGGTCTATTTTTCATCGCTTTCTTTTGCGTAAATGGTATGTGAACAATTGACTTGCTACTGTCCTGTTGTCAAGGTATATTCTGAAAAGCGATCTGTAGCTATGTTATAAAAACTTTCATCAGTATTATGTAGGTTTGTTTCATGTTATTTGGGATTCGTTAATTGGCTGTTGTGTGACGTCAAAAAGTCAAAATCACAGCCATATGCATGAAAGAACAATTTAACGATTGGAAATAAAATGAACGTTAGGCCGGAGAATTACCACAGATGCCAGATTCCCACTGCTTAGGTAGGGACAGGAAATTCAGCCTATAACAAAAAGACTTTGCCCTTATATCTGTTTTGTAATATTAGAGTTGTTAATTTTGGTTATGTTATTTTTCCTTATGTAGCCTTGTCGTTTACTACTTGAATATAACATACTCGGTTTTCAGTTAAACAACATTATTTGTACACTTCTATTAAAAGTCCAGTGTAGAATACCCATGCGAGAGATCAAAAGTGCATAATTCAAATACACAAGACAAATTTGAAACAAACTAAAAAATAAAACGAAAACAAAAAGAACAAAGGCTTGGAATTCACGAACTCCTTTACAAAACAGGAGTGGGATTAGGTGCTCCGGAAGGGTAACTCTAATCCGGGTTAATGTTAATCCAAGAAGAGGTCAAGTTATTGTTGTATTACCGGTAACAGGTCCATTCCTGAAATACACTGATAGCATATGGATCAA
The DNA here is from genome assembly GCA_034783895.1 of Geukensia demissa. Classification (NCBI taxonomy): domain Eukaryota; kingdom Metazoa; phylum Mollusca; class Bivalvia; order Mytilida; family Mytilidae; genus Geukensia; species Geukensia demissa. Next base: position 2,443 of record JARWCS010326206.1, on the reverse strand, counting down.
CCAATTTATGATGACGGACAAAGAATTTTAGGAGGGACGATTTCAACCTTGATTAGATGTATCCTTGTTGTAGTACAACAGTAATGCTCTCTTCACACAATCCTGATACTTGGAATAGCGAGAATTTCATTGATAACAGTATGTTATTTAATTTCTACATTTTTGTATATATGTTCCCTATTTGGACTGTGAATTCTTACATTTTAGGCTTGACATTAATTTAACCATAGTTTTTAATGGGTTTAATGTTTCTCAGTGCTGATTTTTGTGTTAATAATTTGCATTTTTGTAGAGCTGTCTGTCCACTTTTTTTTTACTACGGTTATAATGTCCACCTCAATGTGAATGTCAAAGATATATTTCACATTTACTGTATACAGTTAAATTTCTGTTGTTAAACTAAAGAATGGCACTTTTGTGTAGGCATAGAGTTTGTGTATATACAATACAAGCGGTATTTAGATCAAAAAGACTAAACACTTGTACGCAGGCTTTAGCATATTGCGTTTTCCTAAAATACCAAACCTGTATTGTTTTGCAGAACGAAATAAAAGAAGATAAAGATAAGGAAGAGGTAAATACGCGCATTTGTACCCTTTATAATGCACGGGCTGATGATTACACATCATACACACTTTATGGTGAACCGGTCTTTGTATCTTAATTTGATAAACGGTTTTGTATTTTAAATGTTCAAATACCAAATAGTATTATTTATTTGTGATATTGGGACATGGGATTGATATTGATTTATCTTTCAGGTTTTTACGCATACGTGGTTATTAATTTCACTGATTATATCAAGCTGAAAACCTAATTTTAATGAATAAAATTACACGAGTTATATTTGAATATTGAATGTAACGGAAACAACGAGAAGGCATTGCTATGTCAGTAAAGTTATTTCTTTGCTCTAACGCAATCCAAGTTTCTTCATGTACAACTTCGCTGAAACTACTTTTATTATTTTATCGAGACATCACCAGATTATTTGATCTATTATTGTTTTAAAAAAGTTTTTAAACTTTGTAACATATTTTTTCCTATTTTAGGATCAACGGATAACCGATGATGATAGAAATGATATCTCTGAACAAACTCAAAATATGATTTTAGGAGACGAGCTAAACCCTGAATTTGATAAACAAGCAATTAATTCTAATAATGGTCCTTTTCAAATTATGAATAAAGGGAAAGAATCTGAAATGCATAGTGTAATGGAGAATACTTCAAAATTATCTGAAAGTAACGATAACGATGATTTAGGAAATGATAATGAAATTAAAATGGAACAAAATATACAAACAAAAGAAACAATCGACAGTAATAATGATGAAATTCAAAATAATAATAATCAATCTCAAAATGAATATTTTGATAAAGAAATATTAGGTAAAAGCTTAGAGCATAAAAATAATTTAGAAAATAAGGAAGAAACTATTGATAATACTAGCGATAACAAAATTGAAAACACTCATCATGCGAACTCTTTAAAGGAAACAAATGATTTAATTCCAATTGTCTCAGAAAACGATAAATTAGGTGAAGGTGAAAATATTACAGACTTTAAACTTAAAACAGAGGAAACTGTTCAGAATGAGACCCCTGAGATAACAAATAAGCAGGATTGTAAAGTCAAAATATGTGAAACAAAAGATTTGGATGAATGCACAGAAATACAGAGGACGACACAAGGCACTGGTGAAAAAAGCACTGAGCAGAAATCATTAATAGTATTTTACATTTTATGTACCCAAACCTGTAGATACATTAGGAAATCTGTCTTACTGCTTAGTACTAACAAATATCAGCATAGCGCATGTCTTTATTTATATCTTTCTAAATAACATAATAAACTGTAACGTTTATGACGTAGACGTGTCTAAAATGATGCTTTGTCTTAAATGAAACATGTTATAACCATTGGATAACTCTGTCTTGTCTTCTTTACCTTTTCTGTAGATATTAATATCACAGTTACTCTGATCATAGCCAGGATTAACTCAATTCTATTTTTTATCAGTTATTTACATGAATGCATGCATGTACATTCTTGTACGATTGTAATATTAATGATTTAATGGTGTAGATTGTTACCAGTTTGATTGAAAATCTTAAAATTGAAAAAATTATAACTCATATAAACTAAAATTTATGTTAAATTTTCATAAGAGAAAGACATTTTTTGTTTATTTTTTTAATATAATTATAAATCTGTCGTTCAATAGTTCATTAAAGAATGGAATAAATAAATTATCGCTATACTTTTGTATTTTCTTTCCAGATTAATGTCAAAGAGAAAGACAAGGTAAAGTTTATCTTTTTCATCTGGTTGAGGTTATCTTAAATTAACTAAGAATTTTTAAAAGCTAAGTGTCTTTTTTCCAGTAATATAAAAATAGGAGATGTGGCATGATTGTCCATGAGACATGTTTTCTCTTCT
>JARWCS010326195.1:0-12482 GCA_034783895.1 Geukensia demissa | reverse complement strand
TCTTGGATTAAGTATTATGTTAATATTTTGTATTTTTCGTGTCGTTTTTTGGACCGAAAATGACGTTCATTTTCTGCAGTCACGTGACGTCATTGTTGTCGATAGAACTGGGGTCAAACGGTGACCTGCTTTCCAACTGATCAGAGTTCAAGTATTTGTTCTCGTGACGTCGTACTAAGCATTCATCTAAATACCAACATTTTGTTTTCGGAGCGGCCCGTAAAGCACAAGAAATCACCTTAACATACCTGCGTTGAAAAAAAGAAAAGAAAAGAAAAGAAATGCAAAAATGAAATGATTTGTCTTGTTTTGGAACCCCCCTATTTTTAATTTTGATTTAGAAAACTATTTTACTCGAGTTTTCCTGAAACCTGGAAGATTCCACACATTTTTTTCCCTAAATTATATTTTCTCATTTGAAATTTTTGCTTTTGAATCACGTTTTGCGGTCGGAACCAACTTGACTAGGTTTGTATTTCCCGACAAAATTATTTTGTTTCCGGTATCCGGATATGGTTACAATAGCTCCCGTATGCCGTAGTCCTATTTCTATAGCGCTCCTCTACTTTGGCATGAATCTAAAAATAGAAATAGTAGAATTTCCTTTTTTTTGTAACTTAGGTTACACCCATATTGACATGGTGAACTTCAAATTAGCGAAACAAAATACTTAGGTTCGTGCGGTATTTGTATGCGAAAATTGAGGGTCAAAAAGGGGCACCCTTTTAACAGTGAATTCCCCATATTTCACGTGATTATCATTTTCCCATTGTTTTCAAAAATATTGGACATCTGTCTAAGAAACTGAAAATTCTCTAACAAAAGATCATCAAAAAATCATATAATGATTAGTTTGGTTTCTAATATTGACCAATAGCATGTCTATCTTTGTTTTCTCGAGGGCTTAATCTTGGGTTCAGATTTAGCTAATAACCAGAAATCATAATCGGGCTATTGTAACCATGTAAATAAGACACATGTTGCTTCCGTGTATGTTAGCGGTAATCTAAATCCGTAGAAATACTCGAATGGATAAATTATCTGAACTGAAGTATTTCCACGGCACTATGAACCTCATGAAACCTTTGGAAAGATAGTATCTTGCGGTTTTGTCAATATTTCAGCTGATTCAGCGGACATCCGCATGATAAAAATATCGGTTCTCTACGCATTTTGTCTCAGTTTTTAACTTTGAAATAACATTTTATAGCTTGAATAAATCGATCGATCAGACTTTTGATCAGGTCACATTTGAAGCTCTATGTTGCTTTAAAAAAAATTTTAGGTATCGATGTGTTAAACAAAATGATGTGGAACTTTTTGAAGGCAGACCAAATAACTCACATCTGAAAGCATTTAGGGTTCGTTTTGTTATCTATTGAAATAGACGGTAACATAGAAAGATGTTGCAATAGCAACACTTTCAAAAAGAAATTAAGTCAATCTGAAAAAGCGAAATAAATATGACAACTCTTTTATGTAATCTTACAGTACCAAATAAAAGATGTACAGAGATTTACCTGAAATCAATATTTTGTGGTATTACACATTAGAAGCATTTTTGTAATGCATGGTGTAACTCAGAAAAATTAGTCCACGTTAGGATTCCTTATTTACAATATATTGTTAATCTTGAATGAAGAGTTTTCCAAAAGCAGATTGGAATTCTAATAAGCACAAATTTTGTTTGTAACGCTCATTTATTTTTTTCAATTTTTTTCCAAAACACCAATGCAAAGCAGGTACATTAAGGTCTCCACAACCTTTAACTTCTATATATATATATGTATATGACGTCATTGCACTAAACTAAGCTACATTTTGTTGGTTTTCGACATCTCGTTCGAAATGCAATTAAATTATTTTCCGCTTATCTTGTCCTGTAACTTGAAAAAGACAGTTAGGCAAGGCGAAAAAAATACTGAAAAGATCGTGTTGGCAATTTTTTGTCAGTTTTTCTGAATAAGTATAGATTAACTTTAATACAGAAATGTATAATTTTAATCTTATAAATTTAACAGGCACTATATTGAATGTGAAGGAAACAAGGATTTGACAACAATACTACCCTGAATTCCCTAGCCTGTGTTGTCGATGGATTCGTTATATATACTCTTGCTCATAAATATGGAATATTTTTGTTTTCGACCTTACATTAGAAATAGGTATCCCTTTTTCAGGCAAAATTCTTACAAGGAAATGGCAGGTAAAGGTTGCAGGGTGATATTACAGGAAAGGTAAATAGTAAATTTTTATTAAAAAAAATTAAAATGATTCTATCAGAAATAAATTTAGCAGTTTTTTTTTCACAAAAAAAAATGAGTTTCAGAACACAAAACTCTAGCCATCAGACAAAAATCTTAAATCGGATGCTTTTGTAGCTTGAAGTAAAATAATGAGATTCACGCAAAGATATTTGGTATTCTGGCTCATAATTTTTGCATGCAAGTTTCCAAAGTTGAATTTTGGACTCAGAAAATGTCAATATTCCACATTTATGACCAAGTGTATATACATTTATTTTCTATGCTGTGTCAACTTCTTTACCATATATGTTATTTGCATTTTTTGTCTAGAGAAGCTTTGGTGTATATTTAATACTCAAAGCTCTACTGTTACGACTCTGTATTTCTATCATGACTTGTCTGACATGAAAATTTATCAATGTTTTACAGAAATTTGCCTCATTTGTTAAAATTCTAAGACACTAAAAATACGGAAAGGCCTCGAAATGTAATGAACTTCGTACATGCAGTAGTTGCCCTTGCCGTCGGATTTGGCTTCCCATTTCCATTTCGTTGGATTTGAGTGCTTCTTTTGCTATAGTTGAATTATTGACTCCCTATTGTTTGGTTCTACTGATGAGAGGTTACTCCTTGAAATGTACATATTGCATACCTAAATTTTCCATATTTATTTAACATTGGTAATTTTGTATTTTGAACAATCTTGGCCCAAAATAATGAATTGTAATTGCATCATGTCATTTGTCAACGCCAAAAGTTTTGATAAGCAGATAGACCTAGGGGTAACGACCCCGTAGCATGATCAATTAATCCGCCTTCAACACCTGCATAACCGTTTCAAAACAGCGGCAACAACTGCTAGTGAAACTCCTTCGCCCAACAGACATAGAATCAGTTGTCAAACTGTGCACAGGGACTCTACGAAAATTAGCTGCATGCCCGCCTACCACACAAGGGCTTATATTCACACAACGTCATCAACGTCAAAGATTTGCCTGGACACGATATCATCTTCACTGCAAACGTCAACATTGGGACTTGGTTCTCTTTTCAGATTAATCACGGTTTCAACTGTTACTTGGTGATGGCCGCACCAGGGTACTGAGTGGGCGTCAAAGACGGTTTGCACCATCTTTCAGTCAGGAAGTTGACCAATGGGATGGTGGAAGCGTTATGATTTTGGCATCTTTATCTTTCCATTATTATATCACCTTGTATTTTTGTGAGACCAACCTGAAGACATTTTGGCACCTCATGTCCAACTAATGCTTCAAAACCATCAGAATTTTAGCGTGCTACTACATGATAACGCTAGCCCGCATACTGTCCGAAGCTCACAAACTTCCCCGGACTAAGCGTCAATAGAGCAGGCCTGGGACGATTTAAGAATTCGGATCAATAATCGCCCTTAAAAGCCATCAACGGTACAGGAATTTAGGACGGGAATTGACCGAAAAATGGAACAACATGCCGCAGATAAAAATTCAGAATATTAATTCGTGCAATGTGGCATCGTTGTACAGCTTGCATTAACGTAAGAGGTAGCCACACCAGGTACTGACTTTCGAAATAAGGGTGGAGGTCTGTCATCGTGTCATTCTTGTGATGGTAACTTTCTAAAACGGGTGAATTGAAAGTAAAGGACATATTAAAATTTTGCAGTTGTTTTCTATATATTTGAATGAATTAAAAACGATTTTCTTAAAAGATCTACGGAAGCCATTTTAATTTAAATCTAGGCCAATCCAGCATAAATTTATACTCTGTGCAGATCTACCTAACGACTAGCCTTGATGCTAGCCGCTACGATGTTGAACGCACCCAAGTTCTATATTCTGATATTCAGAGAATTTGTACAACAGAGACAAGAAGCATTTGTAAAAAGTAGATATGTATTAATATTGAGAGTTGTTTGATAGCTTTTCATGGACAATTATGCCACATCATCTATTATTATATTAATAGGGTTTATACATTATTTTTTTGTCATTTTGCTTCATATTTAACAATTAAGAATAAAATATGCGTGAGATTGCCTATAACCGACGTCTTGTAGAAATACGTTTTCAAATAATAACAGACACTTGAGTGAGAGAACACACACTTGAACAACAGAGACAGGCATGGTAGGGGTTTTTCCAACAGAAATACGAGTGGAAAAATATTTGTATAACACTGACTATAGTGGTAGAACATTTGTACAACAGAAACACGAATGATGGAATATTTGTACAACAGAGACACCAGTGGTAGAGATTTTTGTAAAAAACAGATATTAATTAAGACTTGAAAAGGTTCTACATCTGTGTTATTTGTCTTCATTTACAATGAGGAATATAACAACATGAATGAGATATATTTTCATATAATAAATGAGTAACACGAGAACCATGAAAGTTAATATAACAACATAGAATATTGACTCTGATCTGACACTGTATGTTTATTCGACAATTTCCAGTGGTATATCAAGGCAAACCATGTTTTTATCCTGATCATCTTTTATTTCCCATCTCACTGTAATGGCCATCTGAAAAATAAAAGTAAGTTTAACTAGTGTGTATGTCGGTTACAGAACTACTGCAATTGATGAATGGATTCTGAATCTATTAGTTTATCTGTTTTATTGATCTGTAAAATGAGCAAAACAAGTTAAAGGTCTGTTGATTTATACAAGATAGTTTTAATTTGTTTAGAGAAACAGATGTTTAAATCCAAGGGTGGCAAACAAAACAGAGCGCTGCAAAATCTCTAGAATAAAACTCTGACGATATCAGTTAGTTTAGGGGTTTGCTTTAAATCTAGTTCCTGGAAAAATTACATATTATGTTCGACGTGCAAATAAATGTCAGTATCGAAAAAATAATCTTTGAAATACTATTTTCAAGTATGACGATCTCCTAGAAGGCCATGATATTCAAGAAGGCCGTTAAAATATCCGCGAACAGGCTAACCCTTTCTTAAAACACCTTCGTTGGCATGAAGTGGTGGATATTTGATTTGTTTGTTCATGGTAGCCCAAATATTTCCTACATGTTCAAGGCAAGAATAAATCTAACTAAAATGAGAAAACTGAATAGGTCGTAAAAAGGACATCAGCTCTCAGCTGCTACAATAAAGATGGCTTTGGTAGTTATCCAAACGTTTATAAAAATAAACATACTATTGGATATTTTGGACTGACGAATAACGAGTTTGTATAGTGCACCTGCTCCCTTATCACTAGTTGACAGTGGTTGACATTATTATTTAAACAAGCGTCTTTTGGAATACCACGGAATCGAACATTCCCCGTTCCATCTGGGTACACTAGAGAGCGAAGCCGGAAGATAAATTCATTCGATATGTTTCCATGAACAACAGATTTTACTTCAGTTGTATCTACGTCTATAAAATAAAAATATTACCTTGACATATAGTAGGCCTTTTCTCAATTATAACAAATTACAAATCACAGACATAAATCATGAAGATAAATAATTTGCCATACAAGTTGAGGTCGTACTTACTTAAAAAAAAACTTCAAAAAGGAAATTTACAGGATCAGAGTTATACCGTATACAACATATACAAATGTTAAGTGCAAATCTTACTGACAGTCTTCAATAAGGGAAACATCTAGAGTCATACCGCCTTCATAGACAACAAGGTAACGAAATAAAATATAAACTCGCATACAAATGCATTAAATTCTGAAGGTCCAAACAAAAGGGAATAAGTCGACAATATGAAGAATATCAACAAGACGAAACATGACTCACACTGTACCTTTAAAACTTATAAAAAACATATAACTATGAATAATTCTGACCCCCCGCAACAAAAAATGGGATGAACTCAGGTGGTCCTTTCCTTTTTTTAACACTGCCACAATGTCCATTTCCAAATCCGTTCCTTGTCAGTTCAAAATAAAGGTGGAGTATATAAAAGTGGAGACCTCTTACTTCATGGGTTTTATCACTTTAACATTATTCAGATTACTTGAAAGTAACTAATAAGAAGAACAACTGAGAAACCTATTCTACAATGAAAACGGAGACAAAATGTATTAAAGTGAAGCGTCGAAGGCGTTAATTTTGGAGATGATATTCTCAAATCAACTTGAGATCCCCAATTTCCGTAAATCCTTGTTAATGATTTTTTTTTTAAATCTTTAAAAGATGAACAAAACACAATATTTGGGGAAATCAAATCATATCTGAAATAAAAAACTCATGAAATTCGGTAATGTTGTCTAGTTTTAAATTTCATCAATGAGATTAAGCTAAATATAACTTAATAACATAATTAAAACTTTGAAGACACCTTTATGTGTGTGCATAAATAGTTCGCGTATACGAACTTCGCGAAAAACATTATAATACACGACACATATTGCTTTATGTTGTTATTTGGAAAGTCATTTAATAATTGACCATAAGTTAACAAAGCTGAATAAATAGTTTAAAAAAGAGAAGTGAAATAAAAAAAAACTCAAGGTTCAGAATAGTTCACCGAAAAATAAGTTTAGGTTTAGATTAGATACTATAAAATAAACACTGCTGAAAATTTTGTCATGCTATTACTTACGTGAAGTAAAGTTAACAGTGAGATGTGCTATTGTATTTCTCTTGACCTGACAGTAAGTCCCGGATACCGTTATACAAACAAGGACCGAAATTCATATCATCGATATGTCCGCTTTGCATGTCTGAAAAGGGCATAAATGACATCGTAAATTTACGGATAAAGTTGAAATATTGTAAATTTACCCTTAACTGAAGGAATTGTTTTACTTAGTTTCATTCATTTACCTCAAGCGACTTTTCCCGCAGTTTACACTCCGGCGATTATTTGGCAGAATGTATGAAAAGATATGGAATAACTGCACTCCAACCACGATAAAAGCAAAGAGAATTTATAAATATAGAGGTTCCTCAAGTGCTTCGACAAAGGTAGAAGCAATGTATATCATATATTTGTGTTGTTTTACCGGTTTAATTCGTGCGCAGTGACATAAATAGTAACCTAGACGATTAGCTTCGATGCCCGACAGTATTGTTGCAACGATATAACATGCTTTGACATAACATCAGTTATGCATCTATTTCTTTATTCGTGTGTGCCATTCCCAAATTAGAAGACAAAAACAACAGTACACTTAACCCCGAATAAAAAGACAAAGCTGATGCAACAACAAGGGCGATCCGAGGAAGCAACGCCTGGTCAAGCATTGGCACCCGTCTTGTTTCTCGAAGTCAAATTAAATTTTATGGTAAGTCACAATAGCTTGTAGTCGAACTGTTAAAGGAACAAAATTGAACTTTCATGTCCTATTGCATCTCCTGTCAGTAATCATATATTTTTAGAAAATAAGGGTCACATTGCATCTCTTGATTAAACTGAAAACAAGTCATAAGAGCTTAGGTCGTAAAAATTGCCTTTGCCGTGCGATATGACTTTTGTTACATCTGTTTCTATTCAGTATCAACTGCTTCCGGTTGATATTGCATGCCAAAACCATAAACTTTTCGTCAGTCATTTTCGTAAACGATCCTAGACTATAAATCACTAATAAACTAAAGATAATGAAATTCTTACATTTCTTTCGAAAATATTTTCTCTTTTCTGATATCTAAATAATTTCCATGTTATTGAAAACGATTATACCTACCACAGAATCTATAAACCACGCGGTTGTTTAAGGCATTTGCAGTACAAATCAAACAACAAACTACTTTTGCCATAAAATACAGTGTCATGATGCTGTGTTTCTACTAAAAGAAAAAATGAAATCATCGGTTACGAATTCCAATTACATACATAATATACACAAATACGTTTGATATCAGAAATCTGAAATGGATAACACCAACACGATAAAACATAGCAAGCACACCCCAAAAGTAACAAGTTAACAAGACAGAATGCACCTTTGAGAAAACGACTTTAATATCCTTTGGATTGAATTTTCACTATTGCGTCGGACGCCAAAAATGGGTTTCTACTTTTCTCCTTTATAGTTTTATTTAGAAGTGTTATGCCAATGCTATTTTGGCAGCGTTACTAGATTTTAGCATAAGACTGTTCCATTGCATTTTATAAATTCAATCACAGACGTATGGTAAATCAAAATAATACAAATATTTATTTAAACTGTTGTTAAATCCACTGATTAAACAAGCAGACAAACAGTCGTTCTAAAATACAAGTTTACTATTGTTGAATATATATTATGCATTTTTGATATGCTATCTGTACATTGCAAGGAGTAACCTCTCACCAGTAAACATTAGAACTAAAACACAGAAAGTCCAAGATGCAAACATAGTAGAATCATCTAACACAAGCAATAAATTTGGTTATGTTTTTGTGTGCAAAATTGTAACATTAGATTAATGAAAAAGTAATTTTGAGAGGCCACAAAAATATTGACTTACGTTTAATTTTGAAACGCTACCCAATCCAGCAATATGTTATAAAAACATTGAACGGATGTTGTTGTTTACTCCGTTTAAGTGCATACGGTAAATGTGTTTTGACAAGTTTCCTTTTTACGTAATAAAATTTTATGTTGTTTGACCTTTCAAAAATTATTTTGCTCTTTGTCGACGAAAAGTGGATAGTTACACGAGTGCAATTTCCGAACCCATATTTACATAACCGGTATGAGGTTAAAAGACATACCACGCAGTAATAAATACAGATAAATAAGCAATTTTCATTACATAAAAACTGAAAATCGTAATTATTCGTCAAGTTTGTTTTATAACAACGTTCGTTTTGATTATTTAAAATGTATTTCATAGATACATGTCAAAGTAGTTGGCTATATAGGTTTCATGAGGGGAATCAAACAGGGACCATGTGTATTTGTTTGTGTACTCAAAATTGTGGAACGGGTTAAAATTAAATGGAACCATAATGCATTATGGGATAGAAGTGAATCAAGGTTTTATTTACTACAGGTTAATAAGACTTTGAAGTGTGGTAATAAAACCAAAATTGTCTAGAATGCTATAACAATTGAGAAATTTTTACATTGAAGATATCGGTATGCGGTTTTTCAGCCGCAGCCGGTTCCCTGTCAGACAACTGTTGAAATACCGGGAACCAGCTATCCGCCATCTTGTTGATTGTCATTACTGTTGTCACCACCTTTCTGCCTTTTACAATTTTACGATTAACCTTCCTTCTGGAGCGTATCATTATAAATGAAAGTTCTCGGGCAAGGCAGCTACTTCCAGCTTTTTTATTTCTATCTATTTTGAGCTTTTAAGTGAGTGGTGTTCCACCTTTGTTGAAGGCCTTGTGGAGACCTCTAGATTTGTAAATTTCTCTGTATTGAGTGTAGTCTCTAAGGCATTTGTCCTATATATTTTCATTTTTATATTTACTTTTTATTAGGCATAAAACACTTAGTTGCAGTAGTATCAAGATATTCGCTTGGTGTTGTCTAGAAATCCTGAAGGTTTATTTCACTTTGAATTGAAATGCCAAAGACGGAAATGGACAAGTGTGTTGAATTGAATGTGTAAAACATTGTTTCTACAGCTAAAGGTAACATGAAAGGAATTCAAACAGGAAGCACTTGTATTTTTTGTGGAACGGGGTAAAGCTGAATGGAACGATGATGCATGATGAACATATTATTATCAACTCTCAATTTACCACGTTTAACAAGACTTTGAAGTGTGAAAAAATAACAACAAATATTGTCTAAAATGCTATAAAAATGTTGAGAAATATTTTATCAAATATCTTATCATTTTCATTCAGTGCATTATTATGATGCAACACTTTCCAGGGTATGTAAACGTTAGTCAACAGTAGAAAATGAAGCCCGTCATGTTTATTTTTTTAAATATGAAACAGGTGTGACCTGTGAAGCTCCCGAATGGTAGTTTTGGTATTTAGTTTAATCTTGTAACATGACAAATGGTGAGAAACAGTCACACTATTGTCTGCATTTTTAAAAATACTTTTATTGCAACAAGAATTGATTACATAATTATTAGTTAATTCTTTTAAATTTAATTTAGGTTTTTCCCTTTATTTATTTTGCGTTAATATTGTAGTACATTTGTTTTCATTTGAGGTTTCGATGTGCGGTTTTTTAGCCGCAGCCGTTTTTTTGTAAGTTAACTGTTGTAATATCGGGAACTAGCTACCCGCTATCTTTTTGACAGTCATAAATTGCTACCTCCATTTCTACCCTTTACAATTCTTTATTAGCTAATTCCAGTTTCGGCTGAATTCAGAAGACAATGGAACAATAAAAGTATTAGTATTTTTGGCAAGTAACCAGTAATTCCGATCATTTGCAATGCAGACGATTTTCTGTGCACAGATTTTCAGTGTGAAAGTTTTTGAAATGACGAATTGATATTAATTTACATGTTTTTAACCCATATTGAGCTAATGTTTTTCTTTCCTTGGAAGCTAACTGCCTTGGTGTTGTTCAGTGTAGGCTAGGCAAGGTTGTCAGTCATCAATATAATACTTGCACATAATGCATCCACTTGAAGCTATAATATGTTTCAAATTACTTAAAATATGCAATGAACGTCATATGCAATCCAAATTAAGGCGTTGATTCCTTCTAAATATTAAAGCTATGTCCTTATAGATCCAGAATATTTATATTTATGGAGGAATTAAGTAAATGTTTCAATTAATTTGTGGTAACGAAATCCTTGACTTAATAATTGCCATTTATACAGAGATTGGGTTTATTAAAATTGGAAACGTCACTTTAAACACGAACATAACGAACAAGATGAGCGATATATACATGTACATCATATGAAGGAGCCAAAGGAAGGTCGCCGTCAAGGAAGGGTAAATTATCTATTGGGAAAGAGAAATCATCCCTCGTGTGGTTAATTTTGGTGGCAATTTCTATCTTGAGAAATATATACATGTAAGTCCATAAATGGCAATTTGCAATTTTGTTGTAGGCTTTCTTCAAGGTTAGTTCCGATGGATAAATCTCGGTAGTGTATTTTTAGAAAACTGAGGTCAGGAGTAATAACCGAAAAGAAGTTTGGCCATAAACTAAGATTCATAACAGTTAAACATTACTTTATGAAAAAGGAGTAAAATGTGTGCCAATTGGAATTCCTACGACCTGTCTATAAGTTTTATTCCTGAAACGGATAAAAATGTTATTAAGAAGGAAACTGACAGAAAAGATCATCTCCTAACATGTCCAGTAAGTATATTTTTGTATTTGTCTTTTTCGTGCGAAAAATGAAGTTTGTCTACTACATCAATGCACTAGATTTGTTTTATCGAAACACAATTCAATCAAATAAGAAAAAGAATTTATGTTAAATAAGATACTGTGGAAGTGTAGTATAAAGAGTAGAGAAATCATCAAAAGGTTTTTCGAAAGCGTGTAATTTATCCAAAACTTCTAGGGATTTTTTTACTCAGCAAGAATAGTTTCTACCAATATGGTCGTAATAAATGTATTTCAAAATACTAATATTATTTTTATGCAATGTAGGGCCATTTCGTTGATTAACCCGTCAGCAGTCTTCGAAGTCAAAATGTTGGAAATCCGGTTAAAATACAATAACAGTACTAAGTAAGCTTTATTACAGTAATTCGTGATAAGTTCTTTCGATTTAGACAGGGAACTTGTCAAAAAGACAGAAAGTTTAGTGGTAGTACACTTACTGGAGGCTGAGATAAAATGGAACTTTAAATGTTATTATGTAGTCTATGCAAGCATTATATGGTAGGGACTTTAAATGTTCAGCCGTGGCCTTAAGCTCATCTTTTGAAGCAATATGTTCGTCTAGTATTTGACACACTGTTTAGTGCATGGCTTGGAAGGTACAATAATTGAACATAAGCTTTATTTCTATCCCGCATTTTATTTTCAAAGTTTCGAATTGATAGGTCTCTATGCAATAATCCACCGGAACTTTGTTTTCATATGAATACAATTTCTTGTTTGGTTTTGATGACCTACTGTTAGGGGTAAGAACAAAATTAAATCTTTATTTTGTTACCTGGCCCCGATTGCCAAATAAAAAACTTTTAAGTTCCATTAGTGTTCGATGAAGTATAATTATTTTTGTTAAATGACACAATTAGATCAAGACCTATAAAAAGAAGTAGTCACCACTTCAGAACTGATGACTGAATGTTGCCTAACGTCCAGTGACAAATACGTCACATTCCTGACGAAAGCATATTACTGAGTGATGATGAATAAACCCTGCTGCTTTGTACTAGACCCGGGTT
>JARWCS010326194.1:0-20776 GCA_034783895.1 Geukensia demissa | reverse complement strand
GAGTAACACGAACCCTACAAAAACCAGGGTGAGTTCAGGTGCTCCGGAAGGGTAAGCAACTCCTGCTCCACTAGTATTTCATACAGGAAGATGCAAAAACCATTGATTGTTGATGGAAAGAGAAGCTAGATAAAATGTTAAACTAGAAAAAGTGCCTGGCTGAATCAACAGACTGCCGTGCCTGCACATATTTGTACTCAGCAGATCAAAGCTGTCTACATTTATGTCACATTCTGGATGAAATTTTCAATAAATTTAAATTTTTTGGTTTGGTTTTTACAATGAATGAAAAACATTTTGAAGCTAACCTAATGCATTAGAAAGGATACACACCAAATATTTTGTACTCGTATATGACACGAATACCTCAACAAATACATTTAACATTTTTAGCTTGTTTAATCTTAATGTACAATGTATTAAACTTATTTGCAGTAAATAAAAGAGTGATAATAAACTCAATACAATATTTTCAGAGCTTTAAGAAAACAATTAGCCGACACTGTAGCCTGTCCCACCTTCACATATTTGTACTCAGGAGCCTGAACTCATGTCGACAGGAACAGAGATGAAGGCGAAGCATAACCAAAGTCTCTGGATTGCGAAATGTAATGCAGTGTGTTCCAAGACCTATGTATCTGCACTGTTCTCCCAATGATGAAAGGAGACGTAGAGTTTAAGACATAACATTTACAATACCCGAGAAATGGAGCTTAATGCAAAACTGAAGTCACTAGAGCTTAAAATGTAGGTCAAATCGTCAAAGTGTTCTTAAACATGTTCATCTGACTCTACACCCTTAGATGAATAGGTAAACAGAAAAAATATTACAATTATACCATGTAAATTTCCTGTGAAATGAAGCTACCAAAAAACTTAACCGGAAGGAACTACAGAGGTTAACACTCAACATTAAAAAAAAAGCATCCAACGGCTATTCTACTAAAGTTAGACTGCAACTGACAGAGACAAAAAGATGTTTAAAGTGAATTCCCAGAGAGTCCTGTGTTAAAGAAAGTTCAGCTGTGTCAGTCTGTTTTTATTGACTAGTGGATATATGTTAAATTCCAAGGGTGACATCACCATTTCAATAAAATAAGGTCCTACATGTAAGTGATTAAGCAGTTTTGGACAGAGTGATTTTATCAAAGGATTCCATGTAAGATAAACTGCTTCAGCCATTTTTTAGTTGGCTGTGGGGAATCATATATAAAATTCCAAGAGGGGATTGTACTTAATCCTCTTTGAGCCATTTAGTGATTTATTAACAAGTTTATCAAAATTTTTTAAATTTTCAAATGCAATATTAATTTTTTTTACGCAATTATGATGGTTTCTTTTTCTTTGTATTGCTCAAGCCACAAGCGTAATGACCTGTTGTTAAGATAAAGGGGGTCAAAAAATTTTTGAAACTTTTTTATTTCCCATCCGATTTTCGTTACTCAAAGCATTTTTTTTAAAAGGCAGTTTTTTGTATAAAGGGGGTCAAATGGGAACAAAAATGTGATTTGGCAGGAGAAATTTGTATTTGTCATCCGATTTTGATACCTCTCAATGAGAGCTTTCAGTAGTATGTCAACGGATTTTCTACATCTTTTATCGTTTTCTACCTAAAAAGTGTCAAAGTGGGGGGGGGGGGGGGAGAAATCAATTTCGTAAAATATGTAAAATTTTTATCTTTCAACCAATTGCTATGGGGTTTTCCACATGATTTTTCATTAAAAATGCAACAAAAGATACATTAAGCCTTTTTGCAGCATTTACCGATTTTTTTTAAAAAAATGGGTCAAGGGGTTTAAAATGCGATTTTGCAGGGAAAAAAATTATTTTGCATCCAATCTTGATGGGCTTTTTTGAATTTGATTCCTATCAATCAGGGTATTCAGTAATATGCCAAAGAATTTTCAATATGTTTTACCGTTTTCGAGTTAAAAGGGGTCATAGTGGGGGTAATTCAATTTTGATAATATGGAAAAAATTCTTATTTTCATCCGATTTTGATGTTTTTTGCATTTGATTCCTCTCAATGAGGGCTTTCAGTAGTATGTCAACAGATTTTCTTTATCTCTAACTGTTTTCAAGCTAAAAGAGGTCAAAGTGAGGGGAAAATTCAACAGTTTTATTTCATCTAATTATGATTGGGGTTTTCTCCAAATGATTCCTTATGAAAAAATTATCTAAAGTGACACTCGTTTTGAGGATATTACGAGTCAAAATGAATATTTATCCAGTCATATTACTGTGACCAGCACATTATTGTGTCCAACAAAATACTGTATCCACACTTACAAAAAGATTCATTTATTCACCTTACACATGACAACGAGCTGCGGTCGTATCATGCTGCGCTTTCGAAGCACCTCAGTAACTTATATTATGTAGTAAGCATTATACTTGAATTATATTTCATCTTGTAGCTTGAATATCAGATAAGTATAACCTCATTAACTTTAATGTATTGTAACACAAGAATATTTCGTTACAAAGTGAACTAAAATTTACATGTGCTTTTGTCAGTTGAAACTTTTAAGGATTTTCTCCAAAACTGCATACAAAAAATTTAATCTTCCAGGATAAAGTAAAACTGCCAAAATGCCATAAAACATTTTCCATCATTCCAGGAATGAGAGGATCTCAAAAACCAAGTATATTTACATATCATTTTCCATATTAAACCAGGAATCATCCCAAGACCTTCATAATGGCTACGAGTGATGTTATTGGGTTGATGTAGAAAGTGACATAATAAGCAAAGTTAAACTTGGTTCATAATAGAGGTGCAGTGAGAAATGTTCATTTCTTAATATGTGATAATACTCATTTCTGTACAAATACAGTGAAATCTGCTCTCTTTAGCAATTACTAATTTTAGTTTCAACCTTAACATACAGGTAGAAACATAGACCTTAATACTATAACCACACAACCTGTTTTGCTGGCTGGAAAAATAAACCTGCTTTGCTGACTAGATAAAGTAAACCTGTTTTGCTGGCTGGATAAAGTAAACCTGATTTGCTGTCTGAATAAGTAAACAAGTTTTGTTGGCTGGATATTAATACTTTACTTTCAATGAATCTGAGTTTTAATTTATAGTCAACTTACGTTCCATTACTAGTGACAACAAAAGGAATAGTGCATGCCTCATTCTTGTAACAAACTACTTCCTGTGGTAACACAGTTTCTGTAAAGCCAGGCTGTAAAATAACAGGATTCAGTGAAAAAGAACTAACAAATTGTCTATAAATGTAGTCATTCGAATTGGTATAAAGTCCTTTTATTATAGACATAAAAACATCTGCCATGAATTGTAAAATACAAGGAAGGCAGAACAAAATTAATGTCTGCCACATATTACAACGAAATATGCTGCATGTGTTTTCATGAACAGCAGACATACTATATATGTTAAAGTACTAATCTGTTCATGTTTATGTATAGAGCAAAACTACTTGATTATAGCCAGAAAGTCACTTCGCCTTATACGATGTTTTGGCCTTAAAACCAAGTGTGTCAAATAGATTGATAGCATCACACGTTACTTTTCATATTTCTCAAAATTTGAGTAATGATATTATGTTACCCTAAAAAGTACCTTCAAAAAATAAAATTTTGCTTTCCAACTTTTAAAGTTTTTCATGAAAATAGTTAATTCTATGAATGTTCCTAAAGATATGTTTTCCCTAACATTCACCACATCTCCGGACCCGAATAATGTATGATGATATTTTAACATCCTAACAAAAATAGTTGATTGGTTTGAGTCATCTGGCGCAATAACTTCCCAAAATTGGTCAATAGAAGGGGCAGTTTGACATTTTCCATCTTAATGCTGAATTATGATGATAAAGTGACTTCATCATGTCATATTAAACCAGGGCTTCCAGGAGCTCGTAATTTCTCACCTGAAATGCCTACCTAGTAGCTGCATTAGATAATGTAATTAGTTCACGAAAGTATCCTAAAGGGAATCATTAACCTTCTTTTTTAACAAAGTTTAGTTCTTCGACTGCATTCCTAGTTGGCAGGCAGGGTCATCGAATATAATTATAAAAAGACACCCATTTCATAACCTTTTACCTGAAGTTGGATTCCAATTGAGCCAGCAGTTTTAGGCAAGAATATTTTTTGAGTGAATTTTCTATAGGGTCCAAGTCCAAATTGGTAAATAAGTTTCACAGAAGATATTAAACTTTTACCACCCATTTTTCTCTATTTTCAGCCTGCAGCCATCTTGGATGGAGGTTTCCACTATATGACACAATTTTGCAAGGAATCTACACCAGACCATTCCATCAAATTTGGTCCAAATTAGGCGGGCAGTTTCAGATCGAGGAGACTTAACACTTACAAAAACAATTTTCTTAGATTTTGTAAAAGTGTCAAAATATTAGAATTTGAAATGTTTCATCCAGTTCTGATCAAATACAAGTATTGCCTCAAATTTAAGACAATAAGAAGGGCTTGCAAGTCAGTGGTAAGTTATTTGCTTCCCTATTGTGAAAGAAAACAACTTTCATGCTTTAATTCAATTCTTTAGTTTTAATTCCTTTTTTTTGTTGCCAGAAGTTAGCAGATAATATAAAATAAAATTGATTGACATTCAGAAATACATTAATCGGTTCTTGTCAAATA
The DNA here is from genome assembly GCA_034783895.1 of Geukensia demissa. Taxonomy (NCBI): domain Eukaryota; kingdom Metazoa; phylum Mollusca; class Bivalvia; order Mytilida; family Mytilidae; genus Geukensia; species Geukensia demissa. Next base: position 16,144 of record JARWCS010326194.1, on the reverse strand, counting down.
CTACAGCAAAGCAGATAGAAAATTTATTTCTTTCATAAAATTTGCAGTCGATGTAATTTGGGCTTAAAATATTTTTCTCTCAAGTCTTAAAAGTTAATCACTTTTGTTCTGTCGAAATTCAAGTATGGCACAAGATTTAATAAACAAGTTTTTGTGTTGAAAACATCTGGATTTCATTTTTTTCTAATAATAGTAAGTATATTTTACTCTCAATTTCATTATGAAAGAGGGCATTGCTAGAACATAATTGCAATTCTTACAATCTACTGACCCTGATCATAGGTATCATTAATTTTTACCAAAGGCCTCCTTAACAGATTATGGGGATTATTTAGCCACAAAAACGTATAATGAACAGGACAGGTCTCAAAGCATTAACATTAGCTTTGGTCCTTGATATGACCAAAACATTGATCTTGAAATTTTCTTTTTGGAATTTTCCTCGAGTGACGAAAAAAAAGAAAATCATACAAACTACTAAATCTCGAAAATTTGTTCATGGTTTTCAAAATATTAGTTGCAATTTTTTCAGCTCATACAATAATTCTCTTTTTGGGCCATACTGGGTAATACAAAAATTCCTAGTTTCTCATTTTTTGAAAACTTGGGACAGTGGGCGAATTTTTTACCATTATTTTTCACGAAAGTTGTTAATTTTAAATTCTGATGAAACTTATATAAAAATCAAAATTAAAAAAAGATGATATGTAAGTTGATAAATTCTAAGTTAATTAAAACAAACTCAAAAGCAATAAACTAAAAATTAAATATAAAGTAAATAGAATAAATGTCTCTTTTGCATTTAAGGTTATACTTTTTAAAAACATTTTTTTTCAAATCTGGTTAACAGCTTTGAACACTGTACTGGACAAAACTGTCATAGAAAACGGTCAATGATGAGACGGTTTCTGTAATAGATATAAAGTTAGTTACAGTATGTATGGAGTGCAAACACCTTAATTCTTTATGGCAGTTGAAGAAACCAAACACTAAATGTAATGCATAAAGATGAATATGCAAATCATTGATCATCGACTTTACATCAGCTAGGTAGCATTTAAATGAAACTACTCTAGCAGAACCTCATTTTAAATCAACATCAGAATTCCCGGAACAAGTTGCTTGAATTGTATTCTATTTTGCAAAATTATTTGTGACAAATAAAAGTAGATTTAATCTGTTAAAATCTTTCAGATATATATCCAGCTATTGTTGATCAACAGCTAAAAAGTTTGTGTATGTTTTGTGGAGATGGGTGATGTCTATTGTTTTAGGGGAATGATACTGTTAGATATCTGTCCTGAGAATATCACTTGCCTTTTTTGTGTTATCTGTAATCATGTAATCTGTATCTGAAAAAACGGATACCACAAATTAATCTATTACAATGACTTGATAACATTTCCAATTATGTTCTGTGTCAATCCTTTACATCCATAAATAATAATGTGATTAATAACAGTCAGCAATGGTCAAGATGATTAACAGAATTTTTAAGAACTTTATACATGTCATCAAATATCATCTTCCATGCAAGCATTTGGGATGATATTGGTGTATTTGGTTGATATTTGTTTAAGAAAAAAATTTCTGTTTGGTATTCTATGTCAAGCAGTGAAACAATATAAAACGCATCTTACCATTTTTACAGGCAGATCCTGATGTACCGAGTGGACACACACATCTAGATTGGTTTTTATCATTAATAATACAGTCTCCTTCATTAGCACAGTGCATACTCTGGCATGGGGATGAATCTGAACATGTACGATAAAATCCTTATATTTACAGCACAAACAGTCTATAGAATTATCTGATGTTTCAAATCATTAAACATTCCTATTCAGTGTTTACAATATTTCCTTCACTCTGCACTGCTCTATGTTTCGTTTTCCAATAAAACTAATGGTGAATTGAAGCATTTAGAAAATTGAATAAAGACTTTTAGATTTTTTTTCAATCATCAAGCTTTTAAAAAACTGGTTTGTAATAACTGATGTTACTACTTCATTCAGAAGGAACAATAATTCTGTCATGTTCTGTACAGTGTCAGTAAACATGTGTAATTAAGATACTTCCACAAATACAATTCAAATAAAGCCACATATTACCTCGATGAATTAAAGAATGACAAGTTACTGTAAACATGAATATTTTCGCGGTATTAGATATTTCTATAGTAAGAACTAAACAACATTTTATATTCGTGTGGTGGTAAAAGTAAAACGCAAAAAGGGGAAAATAGCCCCCACGCGAAAATTTGCTCGTTTGCAGTATGTAAAACATCACATTTTACAATATCACGCCTTTTGAAATCTATAAAAAATAAATCAGCATCCCCTAAAAGCATATCTTGCTTTCAAACTACATAAAACACGAGTTTTTATAATAAGAAGTAGAATGAGCAAAAAAGTATTGCCAAAATAATATCCCAGGAGCCTTACAGAGAATCCTCACTCGTTCTTACCATAGGTAATATTGTACATACTTATGGTAGAAGACAACTGGCTCAATTGTCTCACAAAAATGTTCAAAAATGATTTTTCCTTAGAGTCCTGTTTTACAACAAGTTTGGCTGAGGCATGGATACAGAACAAAATTTTATAAAGGGAATATTCCAATAAAGGTTGACATACAGTACTATGCTAAACCAAGTTTGGTTGTGGCAGCCATCTTGGTTGACATGTGTGAATGACAGACATAATTTTGGTAGAACACCATCTAAGGACCATTCCACCAACGTTTGGTAATAATTGACCTAGATGTTTTAGTCCAGTGTAGAATACCCATGCGAGAGATCAAAAGTGCATAGTCCAAAAAGACAAGACAAATTTAAAACAAACTGAAAGAACATACGTTCGGCAAACATTACAAAAATGTTGTCAATCAAGAAATCAATAATCAGAGTGGTAAATAACAAAATAATGTTTGTCCCTCCCTAGATCTAAATATTTGTATCTGCGTTTGCCATCTTTTTTAACAAAACAAAGGTGAATGAAGGCTCTTAATTTTTCTTTGAGATTTGAATGTGGAAGAGTAGTATACAGGGTGGAAAAATCGAATGTTTTGACGCTATTGCAAGAGGAAAGTAACTCTGGAGCCCTTTTTTACTGTTGATAGAATAACTGTCAGTAACTTGGAAAGAGGTTCTGTGGAGCAATTGGCAGACTCTGCAATGTAACGTTTGTAAGAACACTTTTGAGGCTTTGAAATCGAGTAAAGTGAAGACAGAGCGAAATCTTTCTTTTTAATTTAAAGTCCAAAGGAAGACAAACTGGAGCGATGATTGTCATGCGTTTCTTCTTTGGTAAGGGTCGGTGCGGTATATGTTGGGTTGCCAAGTGAACTGTCAATACCTAATTCTTTAATTAAGCAGTCTATGAGTGTGATTTAAAAACAAAAAAACAATGTTGTTAGGGGTTTTATCGGCGGGGACGACAACATATTTGTCATGGAGTTCAGAGAGTTGTCTGGCAACACTCGGATCTTTAAAGACCGATTTCGTGTGTGTATTGATATATCTTTTTAACTTGTGAATTCGTATTTGTATCAAAGACCTCACAGCCTTCACCCATTCGGAAAGGGTTTCTAGTTCCTCTCTTTCGCGCTTCGCCCACTGTCTGGCATAATCATCGACCGAATCCATAAGCATCTTGAAATTGAACTTTCAGTTTATGGATTGAGGCTCACGGAACTTTGGCTCTTTAGCAAACACTTTTCGTAGAGAAATGTTTTCGAAAATGTTCAGGCCACCAGTTATGACGTGGCCAGCAGGATCATATTTGAATGGGAAACTTTCATAAGTGTAGTCCAGAGATTAGACTTGTAGTCGTCGATTCTTCAAAACGTGTTTGCAGTTGAAAATCTTGGTTGCAATAGTAAGTTACGATTTGTGTTTTGATTAAGGTTGAGGCTTAGAACATATTTGAATTAATTATTCTATATATCAAACTACTTCAATGTTTGGCTGCTGTTATTGTTAGCTAGTATTCAGTTGAGGTCCTTTGATTTCTATCACAAAATTGCTGATTTCTTTTAGTGACATCGCTTTGAGATAAGAAACTGTCTGTACAATTCGTTTCTGCTTCACTTTCTTTTCATAACATATATCCAGACAACTTATTCTAAATAAGATAATACCATTCGGCTTATAATAAAGTGGGAAAAATATTACCTTATTGGTTTTATCAAATATTAGAGTGAATCAATATAAGGAATGTCCTGGAGAGATAATTTCAAATACTTTTTTTCAGTTGAACAATAAGTAAAATGAATAAATACAACCTTATTTTCCGTAATGTCAACTTATTTTAACTGTAACACATCAATCAAGAAAATATCTATATTTAATTTAATAAAATGACAAGATGTACATACTGTTTTTGATAAATTTATAATTGCTTTCAATAAGGTCAAGAATATGTTACACAGCCATGTGTAAATGCATTTCTTTTATGATAAGGGTTGATGTACTTTTGTGGATAAATCAGATATTTCTTATATGCCTTTTAGTATGTTTTTTTTTTTATTTTATTTTACTTTATTTTTTGACGACACTATTTGAAGAATTCGTCAGGTACCAATACAATAATTGTAATCCTGAGGTATGTTATTTTCACCTTTCTCAAATCAGACATTTTGGTGTCATCTTGATGTTTTTGTTGCTTTCGTTGTAATTGACATTTTTTTATTGGAATTGTAACCTTAAATGTGCTTTTTGATTTATTTGAAGCTATTTATATATAATCCGATAAAGGTGGGTGGATGTAGGATTTCTGTTGAATCTTATATTGTTTTGTATAAGGAGAAAATGTCACAATTTTAAAAATGTACGTTTCTGTGCTCATCTGTTGTTTTGTTGTTTACTGAGATGATGACACCATTTTGTTTACATTATTTTTTTTAGATTTCTGTGTAAATCTGATATTGTGTTTTATAAGGGTAAAATGCCACTATTTTGTTTATATTGTTTATATGGGTTATTTAAGGTTCAAGGCGATTATGTCATCATTCATTTTAAATATTTTAGATATGTCTGTAAAATTTCAGGATGAAGGGATAATGTCACCATTTTGTTTAGGCCTAAAAGAGATCTGTTTGAATCTGTTATTTAAGGTACAAGGAGATTGTGTCATAATTCACTTCACATTGTTTAGATATGTCTTTAAAATTTCAGGATGAATTTGTTATTGTATTGTGTAAGGGGATAATGTCATTATTTAAATTACACTGTTTAAACAGGCTGAAATTTACAAAAATTATCGCCTTTTTTATATTAATGAGACCAACATGTTCAAATCGTGCACAATTACGGATATGACGCCTCTTGTTAACCATAGAATAAATTGTAATTTTTATTAAATATTACAATAGGAATTCGAAGATACCAAAGGGGCAGGACACACAAAAATCACTTTATGCGCCGTTTTCAGAAATGACCAGTTTACAGATATTGCAATGGCTCAAAGTTCATTTATTGAGATTAAAACCTGTAAAATTTCATTTCAAACAGGATTTTCCTGTCAGTCACGAAAATGCATAATGATTAATAAAAAAATTCCTATTAGAAGCCGGGACCAGAGAAGACTTCTAAGGTCTAATGGTAAGCAGAAAATATTGAGCTGATTTCATCATTATGCTTCAAGATCCCAAACTACATTATTTAATTTTTCAGCGGGGATGTTTTCAAAGATCATAAAACAATTAAAAGTTTAATAAAGGTTTCTGAAAAGGGGCGTAGACAGTGAGAGGAACAAAAGACCGTTGATAGAAAATGGGGTTGTTTGTATGGAGTGGGTAGGTTTATTAGCCATTTTAACTAATACTAATATGAACTTTAAATATCGTTCACATATTTATACTTTCGTCATTGTTGGGCAATTTCTCTCTACGATCTTACGACTATAGTAAATGTAAATATTTTACATGTAGGTCTTTAAATCTAGGAAGTGAGCATTATGCATGTTGAATCATGATCATAAATAAGTAAGTTAAGACACGGGTGCGGGACGCGATTTTTTTTATATGTATATGTATATATACTCAAAAACTGGTGTTACAGTATATACCTTTAAAAAAACATCCCACACCTTTGAGTTTAAACAGAATAATAAGAGGAGATTGGTACAAATTTTGTTTAGACGTAAGTGCAATATGAATAGGGTGTTTTTTGGAGTTGGCACATGTGTAGGGCAAAAAATGTCGCCGTACAGTGTTTTCCAAAAACGTAAGGGACTTTTCGACGGAAGTAATCAAATATTCATACATGTTTCTTTAAGTGGCGTACATATGAATTTGCATATTCGTAAAAAAAACTTGGTTGTTTAAGTCTACAGAACTGCTGAACCCTCATCCTTTTCATATGTTACCGCTTTTTAAAATTGTATACACTCGATTTGAATGCCATATTAATTGGTAATTGAGTTAACTTTAGACTTTTTTAGCAATGCAACCTAGACCAGAAGTCAAATTTTGCATATCCTTTAATTCGGTTCGGTACTGAAATACATGTTTATGGTTGAAAATTTTGTTTTGGTTGCAATAATGCAGTTTTTTGTGAACGTTTTGGTTTTCATTGATATAAGTGTTTGGTCTGAACTGACGAAGTTATCTCATTTCAAATGTATCCTATAAATATGAAACAAATATAAATTATACAAAACAACTTTATTACATTTGAGAAAATGAAACTTTTTATTCAAGATTATTTTCAAGATGTAAAAATTACATAACATTCTGCTCCTGAATGAAAACATCACATAATTTTATTATACTGAATACCAAACACATGTATTAATATAAGCAAATCACGTGTTTTAAATGTTTTGTACCGCGTTTGCTACTATTATCTTAAAGAACGAATATGGAAATAATTTTGGCTTTAAAATTTTAATTGCTTGAAAATTACTTCGTTATTTTAATAGAAAACGACAAAAATAATTGCAAACAAACTCTCTCAAATGTAAATAATTCTATCTCAAATTCTGTGCAGTTTAAGTCAGGTCTTTTTAGCTCTTTTTGCCTGTGTAAAAGTAAAAAAATGAAAGCTTCCAATTCTAATTGCAACACACCCCTTTTTAGATAGTATAAATATTGTCAATTTTAACTCAATAAAAATCAAAATTTATTAGAGTAAAATAATTCCTGGTTAAGATGTCGTTCGCAAACATCATTGACAATATCAGTATTGATTCCTTGATTAGAAAATTCCTGCATGCACCAGGAACCCACGTTTTCATAAGACAGAGATAGAGAATGTGTAATATATTTGTAACAAATCCAGCAATTCCACCAGTCAGTCTGATAAAGTCGCCTATGTTTTGTTAATTTTCCTTCATTAAAACATAAAATGGTTAAATCGGATACAAAATAGGTGATACTGATGCTACTGATATTTTTCTTCCCAGATTATCAGTTGTAGAAAGTACCTCCGCCTTAGGAGATGGTTATTTTTTGTCGGAAAGAGCTGAAAGACTTTCTGTTACGGGTATTTTCGGACGTTTGGCTTTCCATATTTATCTACACACAATGACTTCCCAATATCCAAATTATATTGACATGTCTGGTATCCAAGGTTATAGTTCATGGTACAGACGTTTCCTAATTCACACTCGGATGTTTGATAGCAAATTCTATCGGGCATACACAATCCGTTTTGACACGAACCGTCTGGACATCCGTCTGAACAATGTAATGTTGGATAACATATGGCTTGGAAGGCACAAAATTCATGTGGACAGCAGCCTTCTGAACAATATGCATACTGAAAAATAAAACACCTTCGTTATAAAAGATCATTTCATCCACAGAAGGGGAGAAAAAGAGACTGTGTAAAATGTAAAAGGCGAAACATAAAACATATCAAATTGAGATTTTTTTTGTCATTTATTTGAATTGCATAGAGGAAAAAGTTGTGGAAGTCTTATAATTGTGTCTGTGAAACTGAAGCCTGCAAAGTTTATCAATCTGTAGACGCCGTCAAAACGAAAAAACAGTTATAAATGTGCGCTCTGAAAGATCCAAATGAAATGTTTATCCCAGAGTAAACAGCTTCAAATGTTAAGCATTTTACTCATACATACTTTTTACGTTTACTTTGTTACTTTACTTTGTTAAAATCTAAAAACAATGTTTTTTAGTTTCACTATTTTTTTAATTTCACTAAATTCATGGTCTGTCGGTGCAAAGTTCTTTATTAAGTCAAATGAAGATATTTTATTTACAATTCACATTACATTTATTGCAAACTTACAAAAGTAGTTGTGTGTCCAATAGTTATTTCAGTTCGTTAAGTTATATATTAAATAACAACATTCAAAACTCTTATTTTAAGCACATAATGTACTGTTACATTCATTGCATTTAGTAACATTTTGTTTTTGTTTTTGTATTTTTTTAGTTTGACTTGTGGAATAGAGATTTCGGAGCTCTCAGATCGGATTTCTACTGTGTAGAAAATAAGTTTGTTTTAATATTAAAAGGATAAAAGGAGTCAGTTTATTTAATTATTTTGTGTATAATGTTTTATCAGTAAAATTATAAATTGTTAATCTTTCAGTGATCATACATAACTGTAAAACCTACTAGAACAGTCGCGTTCATTAGTAAATCATATAATAATTTTGAGATCTGTGTACAATTTACAGATAAGTCAGACTTTACATTGAAACTATGAAAAAACATATAATTTTTCAATAAATATCACAGACTTTATCTAGTTCTATTGTTTACGTGTTGAAGATTTTGATGAGTTGCCGTAGGAAAATTAATTATATTCGTCATTGTTTTATTATTGTTATTTAACTTTTTTTAATTCAAAATTCGTCATATGTATTTCAAGAAGTCCCATCTAATCAACCAAAAAACTTGTATTAATGTTGAATAAATATGGTGAATTTTGATACATAGGAAAGCCGAAATCAAAATATGGAAGAAGAAGCACTTAAAAGCAGGTAACCGAAATAGAATTCAAATTCCGTACAACAAACTCTAAAATTTGCAATACAAGGAAAAAACCTGTCGTTATTTTGGGGGTTTTGAAATTGAATAAATATAAAACCTCATGTTCTTTCCTCATTCTCACTCTAAGATTAATTCGGTTTTTTGAAGCCATTTGACCTTCTGTGACCTTTATATATATATATATATATATATATATATATATATATATATGTATGTGTGCTCGTAATCCTGACAGTAAAACAGTAACATACTTATTATCACTAGATATCCTTAACGGACACCCCAGCAACACTTCATAATCTAAACATCATCGATAATCTAATTCATTCTGCATGTCGTTTAGTAAACAGAACATCATTTATTGTCAATTTTGCCTTATGTTACAATGTTTCTGCTGATTAAATTCGGAGTGATACGGGAATTTACTTAAAATGAAACCATTTCCAATTGTTAATAATACCAATGAAAAATGGCCGGCTTTACAATTAATTTTCAAAAATGGTTTAGGTGAATAGCTTTGTAATAAAAAAGTATCTTACACTTGTAATGTATAGTTCTAGTCCTTTCGCTTTGCGTTGACATGATCATTTCTGCTAGAAACACTTACGAGATTCACAGTTTTTAAGCAACATTGATAAAAATGTATTTCTAAAGGCAAATATTTAATTAGCGTTTCATGCTTTTGTAAATAACAGTAATGTTTGACATCATTTGGCGTCACCTTAATAAATATTTTAAATAATATTTGCATATTAAGACAAAACAGGTTTAGAATACCATTAAATCGAATTAGTGCTTAGAATAAACTATTGCCTAAATATATGTAGAATTATTGCCAAGGGTAATATGGCTTAAAACAAAGTTGGAATAAATCATCATGTGACCCGTTATAAAAGCTTACCCTTCCGGAGCACCTGAACCATCCCCCTGGTTTTTGTAGGGCTCATGTTACTCCAGCTTAAGTTTTCAGTGTAGTGTTGTGTGTTTTATGTTTGTATTTCGTTTCATTTTGTTGGCCATGGTCTTGTGTGTCTTCCGACAACGATTTCTGTCTGCCCCTTTGGTATCTTCGAATTCCTTTTAATAGGTTTCCGTAGTAGAATAATAAGTATTAAATTTCCAGTCCTTTCCAGTAGACAAGAAAAATTTGGGGATTTAAAATTCGAAGTCTATAACGTATAAACAAATAAACAAACAAACATGATATATATGTTTGGGAATGAGTAAGTATCCACAATATTTACTATATTGCCTGGACAGGATTGCTTCTTCCTAAAGAAATTGGTTAAATGAATTACTGAAGATCCATTAAATTGATATAAAACTGTTGATATCGAGAGTTAATAGCGCTATCAACCATAAAATAAATGACATCATACAGATTTGTGTTTCTAAAAAAGATATATTAACATGCAAATGTTGCACTTCTACTGATTACTTTAAATCTCCATAGTAATATTAAGGACGTGACATGTTTATACGGATGAGATTTAATTAAACGTATGCAAATTTAATATAAAAACTGGCCACTTTTCAGGGGAAATTGATATTCCCGTTATTGTTAACATTGAGCATAATTTTGAAGAAAACAAGATTTGGTTTGTATCGATTTTTGACGAATTTGCAAATTTTACATCAAGAATTTCTTTTATGTTCGCTTAAGAGTTGAAATCAAACTAAAAATGGAAATTTCAGAAGCCATGACGTAATAATATGTACAATTATGACATCACCTATCCAAATCTATTCCTTTTCTTTAAAATACAATGACTTCTTTTTTGAGTTTTTTTCAATCGGAAATGTCAAGCGCATGAGAGAACCAAATGGATGATTTTCAAGCGTGTTCATATAAATAAATTGAACCTTTCATATCATATGAGAGGAATCGAGAATATCAATGGGCTAGACAAAAGTCATAGGAATTAAATCTCGAGAACAAAAAGAATTTGGAACAAACCCCCTAAAATACCGTAATTAAATGAGCAAATGAGGAGCCTTGGGAGGTTAAACTATATTATATATTTTATCTATAATTGAAAACTTTAAAGTAAATCATAATCATTATAAATTTAATTGTTTATGTACCTTCAGCGTTCGTTTTTTTCTTTTATTTAAATCTCATTGCACTAATACAATTATAATCTTTCAAATCGAATTTTAAAAGAATAATATAAAGTATAGTCTTTGAAATCAAATATAAAAAAAGAAATGTTGTAAATGCCAATGTGACTCTACAACATCAAAAAATAATAATTATAATTATCCTTTTAGTATCTGCCAAACGCTATACCACAACAAATACAAATTCCTATTTTGAAGTTACATAGTTACAAATATTCATTTTAATAATTTTCATAAATCTAAATCTAAATCACAACGATTCATTGCAAACATCTTGAAAACAGGTTATAAAACTGTAATTATATGCAAATGCTCAATAGAAACGAAGAAGGAATTGTATCGAATTCATAAACACTCAAATGTAACATACATTTAAAAGAATCAGTTCTTTGTATTTCGGGTTTAAATTGACTATATGTTCTAAATCGACATTTCTTTGAAGCTTAACATCTATTACTTTTAAATAGCAGTCGCCCTTATGCAATGGATAAATCAATACCCCGGAAAAAACCCATTTAATTGTGATAAGGAGAAGGTTTTACACAAGAATTGAAAAGACATTTGTCCTATGGATTCAGTAGTTGGCGATAATTTTTATGCTATTTACTGTGTATTTCTTTTTGTTCTATTACTGACAATTAGAATGGAAATTATTTTTGTTCTTGTAAATACCAAAACGTTTTAGATTTGAAGTTATATTAGTTTGTATAAATTTTTGGGGGAGGCATGATTATTTTTTTTCCCAAACTACCAGATTCTTACAGAGAATACTGGTATCCGACCAGATCTCGCTAAGGACCATTCCTCGCCATCGTGGCTTTTATGGAGATTTTAAAATCAGATTGTCCAGATTTGGAGATCTGAATACGATCTATTTATTTTTAGCTTTCTTTTCAAAATTGAATTACTTGGTTGTGCACAAAATCGTGTGGTAGCGAGAATTGGTAATTGACGAGATCTGGTCGGATACCAGTAGTACTGTTGTGATATACTATCATTTGATGAACTCCACTAAACACATTACCTAGACAGGGGAGATTTTTTTCTTGCTGTACGTAGTATGTACCTAGCCAATATTTTGTTTTTATTTGTCTGTGTTAGTGTTAGGTGTTTGTTGGAAGGATTGATGCAATTATCTTTTATTTTTGATATTTTTACCACTACCGATATCTTGCTTTTAACATATTCAGATATAGCAATCGGCTTATTAAAACGGTTATATTTCACAACCGGACAACTCAAGATTTTAAACTTTTTGCAGTTAAATATTGAGAATTGGTCTAGTCACTTATCATTTATTTCCGTAAATCTCATTAATATAATAATGCGAACGAAAATAAGAATCAATCTTAATTTTCTGAAAGAGTAAACGTCATTTCTACTTAAAAAGACAAGTTTACAAATGTATAAAAATACTTTCAACTTAACAAACTGGAAACGGCATTCAAATACTGCTGACAGAACATGCACCTTGTACAATACAAGGAATACCAGCGTAATTTTTGATTTGTGGAACACTCAGCAAGATTTGTATAACTACTTATGTGAAAAGGCATCATCATTTATAAAAAATATCAACTCATATTGTTGTTTCGACATAAAAACCAGCGAATAATATTCCCGATCAAATTATGTAACTAATTACTTACCCGTCCACCGTTCGTTGTTTGTAGGATTAAAAACAGCAGTAAAAACCACGAAAAAGTTTTCCTCATTTCAAAATAATCCATTTTGCATTAAAAGTGTCCATTTCTCATGCATTCATCACGACATTGTGTTATAGAAAGGTTTCACTGTGACAATACCACGGGTTTTTATTGATGATCGAAGCCAGTCAATTCCATGGAGTTTTGCCGTATGCAACCTTGTCTTATATGTTATTTATAAGTCTATACAGATGATATATTAATATAGGCCACTGGAGAAGAACATTTTACTATAGTAATATTACAAGTAATAAAATTGACAAAGAGCAAATTATCACAAACTTTTACGTCAACTCCCAAACTTCATTATCAAATCTTTTTCTTGGTAATAATATTAAACTACTTTTGTATTGCTTTTACAAATGTGTTTTATTAGGTTTCCAAGCAACCTAAATTTTATTATGTTCTATTTGCATAGATTTAATTAAATTTGAAAAAAAAAACGTTGTCCTTAAAATCACAATTTCTAAGAAATCAATTATCAAGGAACTTGTTGTGGTGTTTCCTGCTTGAAAAAATATTGTACGTAAATTCAAAATGCAGTTTTATTAAATGCGATGGTTTCTGGATTTCGGTCTCGATATTTAGTTACAATCTAAATTACTACATTTATTCAATTATTCCTTTATTCAGCCCTTTTTGATTTCCTGATAAAAGATCCTTAACACCCAGCTGCAAATTTTTCATATTCAAGACGGGAGCATATTGATAGAAAATAATAAACGAACCCTGTTTTGTACCAAACTGGCAAGATGTGGAAATTTTTTTACGTAAAAATTCAAAAGGTAAATCCTTAGAAATTTTTAACCCCAATTAACTCTCATCTTGGTCAACATTACTTATATTAAAAGAGAAGCAAACGCGAATTTTGGTGTTTTTGGTTTAACTTGACCAAGGTTGACAAATCTCACACACAATGCAAGCATGCTATCATCACCACTAAGGTTATTACCACCGCTATGATGAAGCAATTTTTAGCCTTAGGATTTTACCTTTGACACCTCAGTGAGTAATCTTGATGCTTAATTTAATCTTATGAGTAGTTAAGCATTGTTTGTCCTTTGTTTCTTTTTATTTTATTCACTTTTTGTAGTCTAATGTTCAATTTGTCAATTAGAGTTGTGCTATATTAATGTTTTAACAGCTTTTTGTCAGTTTGCATGTTTTACTTTATTATTGTTATTCGTCCAACAATTTTATATTGGTGAGCATGATTTATTAAGTTCCGCCCTTTTCACAGTGATATTGGAGGTTTTTTATGTAGAAAAATATTGACTTAAAAGTATGTCAGAGAAATTGATTATTTTGTAAAAACCAAAGAATCATTTATAATTAAAGCATTAAGTTCTGCAACGTGGAACGAGTATTGAATTCTCTGAGAATCTTCTTATAATGATGTAATTCTATATTCTTCATTAACCTAATGATGAAAGATGAGTGTCAAATCTGAATTAGGTTTGTAAAGATTATAAAATACTCGTGGAGGATACACAATATCAATGAGGCTTAAAAAAACATGACGAATATTAGACCTGCAAAACATTGCGATGTTATTGACGATACAATTTCAGAAAAATTGGTAGTAAAAATTGAAGTATGGTTTACATACAAGTAGTATATGGGCACAGTTCAGTTATCATTTTTCGGGAGGAGCTCGGGAGGAGCCGGAAGTGACGTCACCGGAAGTCACGTGGACCGGAAATGACGTCACCGGAACAACTTCCACGCAAGGGGAAAAGTTCGCTTCTCTCTCAATTTACCCTTGCATTCAGCGCTTCATACGTCTATGACGTGACGAAAAACATTGAATTGTGACGTCAAAGAATTTAAAATCTCTCATGACGTTTATTTACTACAGAAGTCAAAAGTAAAAAATATTTTGTTTGAAACTAAATAATTGAAAGTGACAATAAAGAATAGTATGAAGAAAAATAATAATTTCCTAAAATATTTGAAATAAACAAGTTGCTATTTTGTTGCGGATGACTACTAATTGCAAGATCTTGCTATTGTGAGCATGGCTGAATGCAGAGACGTACTCATGTATGAGTATTCATACATCGAAGCGTCTCTGCGACGGAGATTGGTGCGCCAGCATTGAAATTTGTTTTGTTGTTTTCCTTGTTACTGCTGTATTATTATAATGTTTCAATATTCAGTATTGTTATTCTATAAAGTTGAAAAAGATGCATAATAAAATTAAAAACAATTTATTATCCATACATGTGTAAGAGCAGCCAGTGAACAATTGAAGATTTTATAAGAAAATATGGGTATTCTAAAAATAAAACATTTTATTTATTAATAAGATCTTTAATACTTTAATCAATAAAGTACACTGATCTTCATTTCTATGTGTTAAAAAGCATTTCTTTCACCTTCTAATTATCTTAAAGAAATAGTGTACAGAGGGAGCATGTTTTATACATAATACTGGTAGCTTTGATTTTGATAAGAAATATTGGATATATTTTTTTCTAAATTTTATTTGCTCTATGATAGACAAGAATTTAAAGATTTTTTTCTAATTTTGACTTCATTTAAATGTGGCAATTTCTATGGAGCATTAACAGTACCCTGAAAAAGTTCACTTTTCTTTTACCTGTACAGTGCTCCTTTACAAGGAGGAAGTTATCAGATAATGGTTAAAGGTAGTCATTTCCCTTCCCAGTCATGCCAGTGTTTACATTTCACACACATGGGTAGAACACTTTCTTGAATAAAAAATTTGTCAAACATTTTAATTTCTTAGTAGAATTTGATTGGATTAAAACTAAAATCACACACAAAGGTAATGAACACCTCTACCATGTCTACAGGTTCTTAATGAGTGACAGGTAAAATTGAATAATCAGCTGATTGGTGTGTCTGACCACCGCCAATTTTCACACCTGTCAAATGTAATCGACACTGGAAAACATGCTGTAAATTGACTTTTGTCAAAACAAGTTATGAAGTTAATCCAAGCTCTTGTTTAAATGCTAAAACATCATCCCCACATAAACTTTGTCAATGATTGCGCGATTAACCGATTTCATAAGAAACCGCATTTGATTGGGTGAAACTTAGATTGTTTCCCTTTGAACCAGTAAAGTTAAAAAATTGGGACAAATAACAATTTTTTGGGCAATTTTATGAAAAATCAGGATTTTTAGAGTTTTTTAGAATCCGGGATATCGGGTTGGAGGGTCAAACTCAGTAGAATACCGCCAAAATCGGGAAAGTTGGCAGGTATACTTAAGAGGGTATTTTGAAAAAAAATTTCTAAATTTATTACTACAGCGACTGCATAGCTACATGTATTCATGTTATTGATAAAGGAAATACTAGTAGTTACTAGTCTGTGTCTTTTCACC
>JARWCS010326193.1:0-31100 GCA_034783895.1 Geukensia demissa | reverse complement strand
TAAAATTACCTATAAAAAGAATAAATGATATGTTGTGTCTTTTACCGACTTTATCAAGGAAATATTCAGTTCGCCCTAAGGACTGGGCTCACTGGATATTTCCATGATAAAGTCAGTACAAAATTACCCATATTCTATATATATACACCACAGCTGTATACTGACATATTGCATGTTTTACATAAAGACCTTTGTGGGGCCAGCTTAAAAATCATGCAAATAGCCAAAATTATTGTTTTCACGTTTTTATTTGAAATTGCCACATAACTTTACTTTCATTCTGATGTCAATATAAATTGTTTACAAAAGGGTAAAACATTTTATTAAAACTTAATCCGTTTTACTCAAAATGCTTGCGACCTTTCCAAATTAACGCAAAATTAGATCCTGTACAAGTATTTGAGTAAAATTGATTGATTGATATGAAAAAATATGGGATTAATGTCAGAGAGACCGCACTCTAACTACCAGAAAAACAGAGGATATTTACTAATCTAGAGGTCTCCACAAGGCCTTTAACAATGGGAGAAATATCACTCATTATTAAAATCTCCAAATAAAAAAAATAATACTGCTCGTACCTGAATATTTTCAACAAGTACATGTCAAGGAACAATTAACACAATGACAAATATTTGAACACATTTCCTACTTATCACAGGCACATGAGACATGTGGTGGAGTTAATTAAGTGGGATCGCAATCCTCCCCTTACCAGTGGTCAAAAGAAAACATTGAAGAGAACAAGAGCAGAAACAGTCGAACCACAAAAAACAACATAAATTCACTCGATTGAGTATACAAGTGGACAGAGAGAGCCTTTTGATTGTTAATAATTGAATTATGATTATTCCTACATTTTTATTATGCAGAATTAAATCCACTATTTTTCTCAGTTGCTATACACATTACAAATGTCTCATTCTTTAATTGTTGTACGTATAAATTTTTAAACTTTTATTTGATCTTTATGGGAAGAAATCATCTTATCGTTTGTTTTCTTCGTTTCATTGTTTGTTTGATTCCAACAATTTTAGTCATGGCGCGGGGATCAGTTTTACTGGTGGAGGAAACCGGTGTAACCGGATAGAACCACCAACCTTTGGCAGGAAGCTGACAAAACCTAAATACAACTCGTTTTTGTATGGAACAAACCAAGCGACAACTCACGGTGTATAGGTGAAAGGCTACAATGATCTGTACAGATAAGTTTAACTCAACTACCTAGACCACATCTACCAAGGGTGCTTTAGGTTCTAAATTATTATTATATTTTCATTTCACTCTATTATTTAAGCTCATTTCCTTGATATATGAAAGTACTCATCCTTTATTATTCTGCTTACTGTTTACGATTTCATTTGCCAAGTCAGACATTTCTTTCGTTGATTCGGATCTAACCAAGCCTTTGAATCTCTCGCTCATTATATAGTTTTCAAAGTTTTCTGGAAAATGCAAACATATCATTAAATGTAAGATCAGCACTGAAACTTTCCACACAAAGCTAATCAAATTCACCAAATTTGATATTAATACTACTCATAAAAATAAAAATATCTTTCTTCAAATCTTAAAAAACTGTAAGCTTGTCGAAAACTGACACCTAGAAACCAAGAATTGTCATTTTTGCACGTAAGATTATGTTTTACTATTTCATTTCTTTTATTTTCAAATAGGCTTCAACAGGTTCGGGATTTGATTTCTTATCGGATAAATGAGCTACATGTAACCCGATCCCTTAACTTGTTACAGTAATGGATATTTTGTAAGTATGACGTCATTTTTCGTAAGTAAATATAGAAGATGGAGATGCGGTATGATTATCAACTTATCGATACAGATTTGAAAGTTTTACTGTTTTCAATATTTATATATTACCCTCTTTGATTATTAATTTAGTATTGTTACTTCAAGAAAAATATCTTTATTGTACCATAATTTACTATAC
Source organism: Geukensia demissa (assembly GCA_034783895.1). Taxonomy (NCBI): domain Eukaryota; kingdom Metazoa; phylum Mollusca; class Bivalvia; order Mytilida; family Mytilidae; genus Geukensia; species Geukensia demissa. Next base: position 29,152 of record JARWCS010326193.1, on the reverse strand, counting down.
AGGTTGTAACTTATCACCCGCTTTGAATATCGAGTAACTCGATAGAGCAAGTAGTGGAACAGGAATTACTTATCCTTCCAGAGCACCCAAACTTACCCTTTCTACATGGTTCCTGTAACTCCAGCTTTTGTATTCATTTTTTTGTGAGGGGGGTATTATGTTTGTCTTTCATTTTTTTTATTGCCATGGTCTTTTCGTCTTCTCGCGTTAATGTTATCTATCTGTCCATTTTCTACATTCGAGTATAAATACCATGTTGAGATATAATGGTAGTATTTCATCGGCACTTTCTTAAAGTTTTTCTACTAAAAATGCAAAGTCTTGAGTATATGAAAATAGAAGAGGTGGCATGATTGTCTGTGAGACAGCCACCGACCAAATGACAGTAGAATTTAAACTGATACAGTTCCCAGTACGGCCTTCACCGTAACGGAACGTATAAAAGACTCCGAAATGCAAAATTTGAATCTATTCATAAAACTCGACAATCGACCTAATCTATTGAAAAAATGGTGAAATTAATAAATGACTAATTAAACAACGACAACCAATGGACTACAGGTTCCTGGCTTGGGACTGGCACATAAGTATGTGGCGGGGTTAAACCGGCTGATGAGCGCTCAACCCTCCCGTAACCTTGGACAGTGGTGTGACAAAACAGCAATAAAAACACACTATATAAATCGGTTGAATGGATTTATAACTAGAGATCGATACTGATAACCAAAAACAAGTACAATTAAAACTATTACATGATACAACAAAAGTATCGACCTCGAAAGAGTACTGGCAGTTGCTGTCTGCTAGTTCAAAACCCAAAAGCAACCGATCAGGAAACCAAATTTTTATTTACTACGATATCAATGAAAACACGTCTAATTAGATTAGTGTTTTAATATCATTAAAAGTCTAAGAAAACATGGGATTGTGCAAATGTCAATTCAAAAATATACAGACAGGAAGTAAAAAAATGTAATAACAAATATAAACTGTTTAGTTCAGTATTAAGCTATTAAAAAGAAGTCAATAATAGTACCAATAAAACAATATTTAAAGATTTAATAATAATGCTGTGACAATATTCTTTACATATATTATTATTAACATGAATTTTAAGATCATGTAGATTAAGTTTAATATTTCAAACTTTATTTACCACGTTTCCGTAAAAAGTTGGATGAGATTTTTCGTTTTTCATCAGACGATTGCATGCACATCCAAATTTTGATACCATTTTTTTTATTTATGAAAGAATTTTGTAAATGTTTCAATTAATTTGTCGTAACGAAACCCTTGACCTTATAATTTGTCAGTTATACAAATATTCTGAAACGTTGCTACAAAAACGAGCGTAACGAACAAACTGAGAAAAATATACACCGTATGAAGGAGTCGTAGGAAGGTCCCCCATCAAGGAAGAAAATTTGATCATTGGAAATGAGTAATCGTCCCTCTTGTCGTAAATTTTTGGTGAAAATTTTACCTTGCGAAATATACACATCTAAGTCCAGAAAAGAGCATTTGATGCTAATGTTATTGAATGAAGGTTACATAAATCTCGGTTGAGTATTTGTAGAAAGCTGAGTTATTAACCGAAAAAATATCATTGCGGTAGCGGTAGGTATTGTAAAAGTCTATCAAATCAGATCTAGAAGTATCCTTATGAAGCTAGGTCATCAACTGAGATTCATAACAGTAACGAAACAAATCTGCTATTAAAGGAGCACAATTTGTGACCATTGGAATTCCAACAATCTGTCCATAAATTGTATTATCGAAACAGATGAAAATGTTATCTAGAAGGAAATTGACAGAATTAATCATTTTCACAGGTCCAGTTAGTATTTCTTTTATATTAGTCTTTTACGTCAGATAAAAATGACCTTTCTTTACTACAGCAAAGGTACTAATGATTTGTTTTATTGGAACACAATTCAATCAAATATGAGAAGTTGCGTTTTCTACTATCGACAATGTCCAGGATGTCAATAGATGATGTTCGAGATGTGTTCCCTTTGCCCATAATGTTATCATTAAGACCAAGTTGGTAAGCTTTTTTGTAATTTAAATCCAATCCAATTATGTTGTTTTTCGCGAGTTCTCGAATTGTTTAAGTGATTGTGCAGGGTTTTTTTTTTTGGATAGCTTCGAGTGGTTAGACTCTGACATATACAAGATTATGATTATGTTTTGCTACATGTTGGTAGAACAAATATTTGAACTTTTGTGTTTTCGAAAACGGTAAAGATGTTCGCTTGTATATCTGAAAAATTCACGTCCAGTTTGCCCCACATATTGGAGTTAACAATTTGATATAGTTCATGTTAAAAGATAAATTATACTTTTAGTTTTTCAGGTGAACGAGTGAAACTTTTCTACCGTTATCTGAAGATTTAACTGTACTGTAATTTGTCAATCGGTGACACGTCTGTCATTTTGAGGCATTACACAAATGCATCTTTAGATTTCCACGCACACTTTTGTTAAGTAAGCATGCTGCAATGTCGTTATCTTTTTGACACAATTGTTGAAAGTGGAGTTTATTAAACAGAACCTGTGTCGAAGTACAAATATATAGAAAATTAAATTCCCAGAGTTCTTCGATCTTTACAATTATCTGTTTCATTTGTGGATGAGCTTGCATTAATAACCCTTTAATGTTTATTGCCCATTCGGCCTTCTTGCATTCATTCAAGAACCTCTAGGATTGTATCATCATATTAGAACCAAACTGTATTCTCTACCACTATCGAAACATAACTCTTTCTGCAAAAGATGTTTACAGACACATATTTCGGACCCTTATTCAAATTAGTTTCAATAATTTTGGATTGTTACATGTAAACACCGGTTGTTCAAACTTGTAACATTTCATGAACATAAAAAGAAAATTGTTCCTTTCTTTATCTTTCCAAGCCTTTGTTTCTTTTGTTTTCTTTTGGTTTGATTCGAATTTTCTTGTCTCTTTGGACTATGCCCTTTTGATTTCTCATATGGGTATTGTACACTGGAATTTGCTAACAAATATTTGAACAATGTAAGAGCTAAAATCCCACCACACTTCAAAGTTCAATCTGTTCCAATTATTCCTTTGCTAAACTTCAAATCAATTACAAACATGTATTGCAGGATCTCGCTACTGATGACATAAAGCTTAAGCTTCTGACTGATACTGCCTCAATTTACCCATTCAAATATGGTACTGCTGGCCACTGTTTATAATTGATGTGTTAGGCATTAAGAGCACACATGGCATTCAAACGCAGAGAGCTACATCAAAGGAATTCGAAGATACCAAAGAGGAGGACATCAATCGTTAAATCTGAAGACAGAAAAGACCATGGCTAACAAAAAAAAAAGAAAGACATAGTACGCACGACATTACACTGAAACTAAACTAAAGCTGGAATAACACGAACATTACAAAAACTAAGGTGAGATCAGGTGATCCGTAAGAGTAACACGTTGAAAAAGGATTTAATTGATAACCATGTCAATTTTGTCTCTCTTTAGAATTTCCGAAATTGAGAACTATAATCTTCCACCATATTGTATCGGATGCTGAAATTACACAAGGGACCTCTCACGCAGGGTTTTATGCTGCTAGATGGGTCACCAAGTAAAACTTCAAATTTTAAAAGTATTAAGACTATCAGAAATACTGCGACACAAACACTACAAGAGGCGAAATAAATTAAATGTGGATACCAAAAATCTCCAATGACATAATGACCATTTTAAACTCAATACCTCTGTACTCTTGTAAACAGCACCAAAACATTGCACTTTTCTATGTTCTATACAGCGATACCACACGCGCGCCCCAAATCAAGATTCAAAGATCAAAGCCACGGTTGATTTCTGTGAAAAAGATGAAGACAGACGATACAAATACATTGTTGTCGGTAGAACCAAAATATCCTTTGTTCAACGCAACAAACATAAAAAAGCAAATATACAGTGGAGGGTATTATAAAAATCTTAGACTTCTAAATTGACAACATAGGAGGAGGAATGCCAAGGCCTGAATTCGGCCCAAAAATTAAAATTTTTAAACGACAACTGAAACAACCTGATTTGAATACTTTTAAGTATTCAAATTTAAAAAATAGTTGATTATAATCAAATACTTTGTTCCCATAAGACTTCATCAATTGTAAAAACCAAATGTCGAATTTTGTCAAATTTTAAATTTTTCACAGTATCAAGAGCTACCACATTTTTGGGGGTCCTGAAATTATAAAGTAAAACTGTGTTCAGTCTTTAAATTTATATGTTATGTATTTTTACATTAAACAAAAGATTAAAAAATATCACGACTGAACATGGATGTGTTTCTATACTGAAAACTAATCAACAGAAAACTAGAAAATAGTACAAGTTTTGGCTGTTATCTTACAGTGAAGAACACTTACACTGTAGAATCAATGACATATTGATTTTTTTCCAAGTATTACTTCACTTTTATGAAACACAGTGAAATTTGGCAACAATTTGGGGCAAATGTCCTTTTAGCTTGGTGGAAGAAATTTCTAGCAAACGATTGGCATTCCAATGGGCACCTTTTGCATTATCATTACCGATTTCTTCACTCATTTGAGGCAGACTTTCATCAGGAGCTATCGCAATCTAATTAAAATTAGATCTTCACACTTGCTCCATAATTTTTGTCGCGGCATGGCACAAAATAGGGGAGCGAATGTGGTAGACACCATAATCTTGTCGGCCGCCATGGGGTAGCCGTTTATTAGATGAAGAGGGGTCTTTTCCTCTGAAGCTGCGAAATAATCTTAAAACAGGCTGTTCACTTTCTATGCCAGAAGATTGTTAATTCTTAAGGCCTTTCCTTAAACCCTGAAATGCACTGGTAAGAGCTATATGCTACAAATTCATATCTGTAACAATAAAAATCTTTTCGGTTTAAGTGCACTGACAAAACAAAATTTCCTACCGAGTAACAGCATAGTATAAATTTAAGTTTTACTCGAATTCAGGCCTTAAATTGGGGAGTAAAGTCCCTTTATGAATTCTAACTGCATGAAATTGATCTTAAAACGATTGAAAAGAGAGAAAAAAGCCTGCTGTCTCAATATTGAAAAAAAATGTCTATTTGAGATGGCTCAGCTAAGTTGTCAGACTTGTGCGACGTGGTATTTATCTAACAATGTTTTGGGAAAAAAATGCTGAATTTTTTTCTAAACCACTGAAAGGATTCGAAACGAATTGTACCATGTTGTGTACCTGGTGGTTGCCCCTACCCCTGGATTTTGCTTCCTATTTAGTTTTTTTTATTTGAGTACTTCTCTTACTGTTTGATCTTGGACTTCCTATGTTTTGATTCTTATGCTACTGAGAGGTTGCTCCTAAAATGTACATATGTCATATTTTCCATTATTGTTGCACCACAATGGTTGGAAGTGGAATGAGAACTTGGCTGAGATTAAGACATTTTTCTGTCATTGTTGCATCAGTTAAATGGTTGCCTGTAAATGTACAGTCAATGCAACTCAACCTCAGCCTCAACTATTATTGGAACTACTTGGTTGCTGCAAGTCAATCCTTAGCCATTTTTGTGCCTTTGTAAGTAGTGAAGAGTCAATGTAATACCAGGTTAGCTTTTGTGAATAACCTAGATGTAGGGAGTTGGCTAGTATTGTGTATAACTATTATTGCATCACCTTTGTTGGTTGTGGAGAGTCAAGTTAGCCATGGTTGTGTCATTGTCATTCCATCATCATTTTGGATGGCTTTGAAGTCATAGTTAACAATATGAAAATAGGACATGTGGCATGATTGTCCATGAGACAGCCATCCACCAAATGAGTCTAATCTAAACTACTACAGATCCCATTACATCCTTCAATAATGAACCGGAGTCCATAACATAACAGAAGCTGTAAAAGGCCCCAAAATATAAATTGTGAAACAATTAAAAAACACAAAAATCCACCTAATCTTTTTAAAAAATCGTAAACAAATAACAATAATGACTAATTAAACAACAACAACCACTAGAGTACTGGTTCCTGGCTTGGGACAGGCACATTAATTATGTGACGGATTTAAACCAGTTTGTGAGCACTCAACCCACCCCCTAACCTGGAACAGTGGTAAGTTATATAACTTTTAATTCATGTCTGAGTGTTGGAAAGCTTGATGTCTTAACTTCAGGAACCTCACCCTGAGCTTGCTATCAGTTTCTGCAAGCATTCATAAGAGAGGTTTATTCTTTTTGCATTTGTTTTTGTTTATTTATTGCAATTCAGGTACTCTTGGGTGAATTTCTATTAGATTTTTATAGTTCGTCTGTTGTTTAGATTTTTTCCTTTTTCCACTCGTTGAGGGAGGGTTGGGATCCCAATAACCTAGTGTAACCCAAAAACATGTTTCATATGCCTGTCCCAAGTCAGGAGTGGTGGTCATAGGTTTGTCTTTGCGTTATATATTTTGTTACACATTTTTAATAATATTAAGATAGGAGCAGTTTTATTTTATGTATACACATTTTCCATTTTGGGTGATTTATAGCTTTTCCCAAGGATTGGTATTCCACACTTCTTGAAGGTCTCGTGGAGACCTCTAGATTTGAAAATTTGGACTAATTTTTTTCTTGTGGATTGAGTGCATTCTTTCCAATATTTACCCCATATCCTCTCAAATACATAGTTTAAAATTAAGGAACACTAAAGACTTGTATGATCTCTAAACTTGTTATTTATTTTATAAAAAGTGCACAGATCTATATTAAAAAAAGAAAGTTCAGACAGGAATATTAATTTCTAGACTTTTTCATATTACATTACTTAAATATAACCAAACATTTAATTAAAAGTTTATGTTATTTTAGAAAAAAAACAGGCAACTCAGAACATTTGTACTTTGGAAAGATAAATTTTATTTTGAAAACAAGTCAAATTTGCTTCATATCACTTGTCAGAGGTTATGTTGCATAGCTTTTTCTTATCTGAACTTTCTTTATACATTGTCACATTGTCATAATATCACAATCTGCTTTGTAATAAAAATGATAAACATCATCAAAATAACATAAGTAAAAATACTGTCCTGTATATAAACATTTAAACATGATCAAATGTAAAATGACTCAATCAATGGTCACCTCAGCCCTTCATCGCTGCTGGGTCTACAAAACAATCAAAAATGAAAACATAAACAGAAACATAGCATTGTATTAAAAAAATGACAAAGCCTCTACTGAGGAATTGGTAAAATGGAATAGTTTACAGAAAACTTTTTTTTTATATAAAACAGGTAATCAATTAAGTTGTTCTCCTGCTGAAATGTTTCACACTGATGATACATCAAAAAGGTTTAGTCATAATTATTTACTTTTTGCTTTACTTTATCAACACATCTGATGGTCATCATCAGACAAAAATTATACACAAGGCCATCAATGTAAGATAAATGTGGCCCTTTTTATAATAAAAGCCTTAATAATCATTCCAAAATAGGTTGTTTTAGACTGACAATAAAGGCACAGCTTTACATCAGGTGTAGAACTAATGTTCAATCATAATGTCACACCACATTCCTTATTGAGAGGTGTATGTTGTCATCATGTGCAAAGCTGTTCCTCAAACAGATTGGTTGCATGCACTTGAATAAAAAGATAAAATGTAACTGCATACATAGCCAATCTATCATTTAACCTTTTAATGAATTTTTCGAAAAACTGTCATGTTTAAAAAAAAAACATTTGAAATAGGCATGACACAGGCATGATTTTGCCAACATAGAAATAAAGCAGAAATGGGTAACATGAAGTTGAATTCTATGTGAAATAAAGGATGCATTACAGAAAATCATGGTTTTGAAAAGCATAATTCCTCTAAAAAGCAGAAAAAAATCATGTCTGATGACGGGTTAACTGTAAAACAAAGTACTATTTGAAGCTGTAAGAAAAACACACTATGACCATTCCTATAAAGAAATATTTGCATTTTTGGGGAATTTGGTAGAACTACAACTACTGTAGACATCACTGATTTAATTTTTATTAGGTAGTGAGACATTTCTGAATAATTCTGTTTTTACCTATGGAACTAAAATAATGGCTGAAAGTAAGTGTTGATATTTGAAATCTATAATCTATTAACTCCAGCTTTTTGCCATGTGATAAAGAGCAAGAGCAATACTATTTTACATATACTCATTCTATTTATTTGAGGTTATTTAGAGCTTTTCACAAGGTTTAGTATTATACCATTGTTGAAGTTTTTGTGGAGACCTCTAGGTTTGTAAATTTCCTGTTTTTGTGGTCTCTCTGACATTTACCCTTATCTTTTCATTTCCATAGCCCAACCTTCAATAGTTATCAGGAAAATTACAAAAATAAACAGTCATAAGGAATGAGTATGTAATCATTTTATGCATCAATTTCTATAGATACTACAGCAAACAAGAAAAGTTCTAACATACTGATGTTGGCTAGATTACAGAAAAGAATATTAATAATAATAGGAGCATCTTAAAGATATAAAATACTTCACTTAAATTGGAGTTCATTATCCACAATATTCTTCAGAAGTTTTACAGAAGATGATTAGAATTTGTTTTTATGTGACAACTGTAAAATGAGTGGTCAGCATACATAATACAGTGTAGAAATAAAAAGTTTCACTAAAAATAGCTGCAAGTGTCTGAAAAGAATCACACACAATATTTCTGATATCACTAGCAATGACAGTGTGAACAACAAGATTTTGTAGAAAAAGAAATAAGATAGTAGCTTGTCTTATATAGAGTTTACCATCCAGCTTAGATAAAATTGAATTAACTATTGTGATATTACATTTTCATGATATATCAATGTTTGTTAATTGTTGCTGTCAAAACAGATGAAAGGTATATTCAATATTGATTTATGTGCAAAAAGTAAAAGCCACAATTTCATTGTACTTGAATTATAAGTTTTTTTCTCTAAAACTAGATAATGAAATAAAAATAAAAATATTAAATATTACAGTGTACATTAGAATGAATATGTATATTGTTCTTTTTCTGGTCAGATTTTAATGCTTTTCTCTTAAAACATACAAGGTGCCCATGAAAGACCTTTGCATTTGGGTAACCACCAAGAAATTTTATAAAATTAAGTGTCTAAAACTGCAACTTTTTGTTAACAAAATCTACCAAGGCAGGAATTTCAAAATGTCTTCTCTGGGTGCAACGTATAATTGAATGGAACAACCATTTTACTTGTTTATTCTTAAAATTTCCTTTGTTAAATTATTGGGCCTAAATAAATCTTAATATTCCAGCTGAAGTTTTTATTTCAGAAGAAAGTGCAACTATTTATGGACCATTTTCCTACAAAAATTGTGCAGTCATGACAAAGGTTGATAAATGTAAATCTCAGACAAACTGTGTTCAGCATCAAGTGATTGCAAAAGTAAGAATATCAGATGGATGTTATTTTTTTTTGTAAATCCAAACGCTTTTAACACAGCAAAAAGTGATAAATCAATCATTTACCATGCTGTCTGTTATTTTGGTGCATTGTCTATTGAGGTGCATTGTCAACTGTGACCCAGCCCATTAAAATAAAAACACCTATTCTTATTTAAAGATACCATATTCAGACCAACTTTACTATACAGTGCACCCTTATATTGCCCCTCTATAATTATGGTCCCTCACTTATTGTCATATTTTTGCAAGGTCCCTTTTTCCAAAAGGACAAGATGCCACAAGGGGCTGAAATGGCCTAAATTTTTAACAATTTTTTAGATTTCGCTTCAGAGTTTCTTTCATGTTTGCATAAATTTTGAGACCCCTATGAAATAAAAAATGGCAATTTCGGAACCCAAGACATCAAAATGGGTACAAATATGACATCACCAAAACCAAAATGCCAAATCTGAGCGTTTTCTTTAAAATATTTTTAAATGTTTTTTTATATCCGGAAATATGGAGCGCATGTGAGAACCAAATAGATAAATTTACAAAATTGCACATTCTTTGCTAAAAGTCATGTATGTTCTACACACAAAATCTCAAATAACTTGCATTTATATTCGAAAAATCACCCTGTTCGATCTAATACATACATTAGAAATATTTTATGAACAAAATTGCGTGAATTCAAAAATGTTAAAAAAAATTTTTTAGGGCAAATAAAGCCCTTACCGCACCTACTCCTTTTATCTTATAGTTTCCATGTAAATATTCCCTCGATCTTTAGCCACCCTCATATATCATCAATATTTGACCTAGTCCCAAAGGTGGCAATATAACCAGTGTGGGCTATATATGTATATGGTGGGCCAAAAATACACTTTTGGACACAGTGGTCATATTTAATTTTTACCTAACGGTATCTGTTTCAGAATGGTTCGAATAGACCCATAATAAGAAAGATACAGAACTGCTTTTTGAGAAGATATTTTGTTGTGACTTTAACAACTTTTTATTTAATAAATTAAGTTACAGGTTATGCTAATTAAACAACCCCAAAATTCTATGGTGGAAGTGACCTATTAAGAGTGTTATTTGTTTGAAAAATCAAACTAGCAACTGCACGCATTAATGAAGCAAACATTTCAATCCATTTTTCATTTCTTTCACAGAATTAAAGTGTTATGAAGTAAGAACTATTGTAATGTGCTGTAAAATTCTGAAAAAGCACTTTAACTTTAAAATAAATATGTTTTAGTGTTTGAAAATCCATTCAAATGAATGCTTCATTAATTTCTTTCGGGAAAAACAGACATATACACCTCTAAGATCTAAAATTGCCATGTACCTGTGCACAGTAATGTCAAGATTGTGTGAAATCTCAGATTTATCAGTCTGCAAAAGAGAATACAAAGTAAACAATATTTTTTCAGACACATTATAGTAAGGGCTGTTCCAGAATCGATTGTATTGGGTGTGTCAGAAAGCAGTCATATTAAAATTTGATGGGTGCTGTTTTTTTGGACAAATTTCCAAAACAAGTAAAGGAACACCTTTAATATTTGAACAAGATAAGCTGAAAAAACTAATGAGTGTACTTGTTTTTCAGATACAAGCATTTAAAACTTGATGGGAAAATGGTTTCCTGGATTTTCCATAGTTTCTGTCTTTGTTAGTTTTATCTATTAAAAAACATGAAAAAAATAACAAGGATTTCATGAAATCTTCTAAAATGATTTTTCAAAACGAGTTTGGTGAAATTATAAGAAAAGTAGGTGTCACTGGGCAAAACATTTTATGCTAAGAAATGGATATATCCAGAGGAGAATCTGACCAAAATCGCTTAATATGAGAGCAACATCCTTAAAATTAGATGCATGGTGTCTTCCCTCCTAATCCCTTACATAAATTTCTGGATCAGCCCTTGTCTACTGGAGACACATATCAAAAAATCAGATATATTGAGAAACGTAAGAAAATTAGTATCTGCTGAGACAAGATACAATGTATTTGATATTGATAATATCATTTTTATACATATAACAAAGGACTTGTGTTTAGTTTATTTCTTTTCAAATATAAGTTTACATACAAAAGTTCAACAAAGTTTTTTTTAGGCTCCCCTATTACTTCAACACTTAACAAGGAAAGCTATTGATCTAAAAGAATAAAAGAACAAAAATGTAAATTTTTATGATGAATCACATACTTCGTAACCTTCAGAAACAGGAAATTTAGTTTTATCTCAAACAATGAATGCACATGTAGTATCATTTCTTTTTGATAATAAAGCTTATATTGGGCTGAATATTACTAATTTATACAATAGGAAAAACATTGTTAAACAAAGAAGACTAGCTGAAAGTTTTATCCACTCAGCCACAATCTATATGACATGAAGCTTTGTCTACCATTGATCTTTTATATAGCCTCATACAAATGCCTCCTTGAAGTATTATTCCTTAGGTATACACAAGAATATTATTAATAAATATTAACATCTGTAAAATTTCATCTGCCTTGCAATATCAAGAAAGGATTAACAGAGTTTACAGTAGATGGAACCATATTTCTTTCTTTAGAAGTATAAGGGAAACAACTCTATCTGTCTATTCTTTACAGACCTTCAACTTTATTTGTTTCAAAATTTTATCTTATATATGAACTTAAAGCCTTATAACTAATAACCATAAATGTAAAGTTTAATCTTTTCTGTCCTTGTCCTCTTTCCTTTGTTTAAAACCTTTAAATGAGGCTTGAATTTTTACGGCTGCTTTTTCTACCTCAGGGTCATTAAGGTCAATATCTATTTCCTCCTCCTGACCTTTACCAGATTTCTCACCTTCAGTTTTTCCTCCCGATGACTCATCTTTTTTATCTTTCATTTCTTTACGTGTTTTATATCCTTTAAATCCTGCTTGAATTTTTGTTGCAGCTTTTTCTACTTCAGGATCTTTTAAGTCTATATCAACTTCCTCTTCTTTAGAGTCTGTTTTTGATTCAGATTCTTTAGATTTACTGTCTTTTATTTGTTCTTGCATTTCTTTTCTGGTTTTGTAACCTCGGAAACCAGCCTGAATTTTGAGTGCTGCATTGGCAGTTTCAGGATCATCTAAATCTATATCAACTTCTTCTTCCTGTTTTACATCTTTCTTTTCTTCTTTTTTCTCCTCTTCCTTCTGAAATCATAAGCTGATAAATAAATAACCTATATAAAAACAAAATGAGTAAATATGATTATGTTTTCTTTAGAATGCATTGGTCAACTACAAATTAAAACATTAAAAAATGTTGCTGCAATGCAACCTGGCTGTAAAAGAAATAAATCATATGGTATAACCATTTCAAATGAGATATAATAAAAGATGATTTTTTTACATAAAAAGTTTCCTTTTAAAATACCAAGTATATTTTAAATTTCCCAGTAAACAAGAGGCTTAGTTCAAATATCTTAAAAAATTTCTGCCTATGACCAAAAGTATTTCTTGTGAATATAAGACAATTAATGTCAAAATACAGAAATTGTGAAATACCAAATAATACATAAATACAAGCAAAGTAAAGAATAAATATAATTTTATTCTATGTGTAGTTAGTACAAGAAAGAATACTGTACACTTTGTAAGTCACATAAAGTCAGATATGTTTTTACTGGGTAACTGTTATGTACAATGAATTTCATTATGAACTGTGAAAGTCTCCATTCAAACACATATTTTTGGGGTAAATGAAAACTTGTTACAATCCCTGGTGGTGAAACTGGCTACAAGTTATGACATGAAATTGCTGTTCTTTTGCAGATGGAAGATTAAATTTTTATTATATTACCATACCTGTTGTATCACTGCTTAATACCAATTAAATTTCAGGCAATATAACTTCCACAGGAGAAAGAAAATTTAAATCTTCTAGAGGGGTTACTTGTAATATTTGAAATTTAAATAGCCAGGGTTTACTATACAGTATTTCATTTTATAAATAACTGTTGAGATTATAAGTGTATCAAACCCTAATTAAGACTGATTGATTGATTGTTGTAAAACATCCTGCAATAAATATTTCATCCATAGTCATGTCTTAGGGCTAAATTCATACGATTAACCTTGCTTAAGACTGATTTTTAAAGTGATAGCTCATACAGCAACCGTCTGCAGAAGACATTCCATCTCATCTCAACACATCATTCTGACTCTGGACTGATCAGTTTTTCTTAATTAATTCCAGGTGCTTAGCAAAGAATTAGTAAATACCCATTTTAATTTTCTAGTTTAACCTGGCCAATATACCACAGAGGTGGTCATCTAACACAGTGGCATCATATACAAAGTCCTTTGCATTTGGAATTGATGCATTGAACATGAAACAAAAGAACAAATCAAATTGTACCAATTTTCCATTCAAAATTATCAAATACATGTATTTCAAATTATATCAGCTGGAAGTTACAGGTTTATTGCAATTTTAGTGTTGAATAAAGAAATCTAATGATTGTTTTTGTTCTAATAAATGATATAAACATGCAAAAGAATTATTTCCTAAATGATATAAAACATGCAAAAGAATTTTTTTCTATCTGGACATTACGAAGAAAAAGAATGATGGATTAATATTACTGCATGCAGATTGTTTAAAGAAAATTTGTAAGAGTATATATATGAACAATGTACATAAAGAAAGTCCAGGGATATGTAGAATTGATTGGGTTAGTAAAATATAAAATAAGTAAAAAAGAAAACATAAATTCCATGTAGATATGACTTTAAATACACTGTCATATATAATAAACAGATGACCAATAGTTAAGGCAAATGTGAAGGAGAAAAAGAGCATGCATGGATATACAACAGAGGTAGGCATTTCCATCAAACCTTGGCACTCATTTCTTTTCGTGTTTGGAATCCTTTGAAGCCTGCCTGAATTTTAACAGCGGCTTTTTCTACATCAGGATCATTTAGATCTATATCAATCTCTTCAGTTTCTTCAACTTTCTCTGGTTCTTTTTCCTGTGACTGAATGGTGCAAAGAAGAAATAATCAGAAAGTAAGACCTTAAGATCATGCAGTGTGGTTTATAAAAAAAATAATAAATTAGCATGTTTGCTAGATTTTAAAAATATTTTCCAATTTCACAGTTTGTATGCATTGCAAAGAGACTGTCTGTATGTTAATGTGTACACATCACTAAAGCAAAATTGTGTGTTTTTATTTGAGCTGTGTATTGGAAATAATGTAATATATGTGTTGAGATACTCTTGTCATTAAAAAAAAAGAAAAAAAAACAATTATGACGTATCAATGTAACAAAAACATAATACATAGAGGTGAATATAACATTCCTTATGTTGAACAACTCATGAATCAATGAGCTGTATGTACACAAGAAGTTGCTTTGTTCAACAATACTGAAGAAATTGATAACTTATATTAATACACAACTGTACACATGGAGGGAGCAACATACTACTTTAATATTAGGACAGACAGGGGCCATGCAATATAATACTATTTATTAGGAAATGATTAACAGACAATTACAAAAAAAGTTCAAGTACAAGTCACAAAAAATGTGAAGTAAAGGAAAAAAGTTGCATTTCCCCATTGAAACATTTCTTTTAAACCACTGCAAAACATCACTAAAAATCTGTACAATTATTTAACAGCAATAGCTTAAAAAGACTCCACCTATTTTAAAACTACTTCAATCAATAACATTGTAGGCCCTTTATCATCAACAGCTAGTTTTTAATCCAAGCTGATAACTGTTACAAAAGTGAAAGAAAAAAAGCTGCCAACTCAACATCCTGCCCCGCCTGCAAATGTTTTCATACTCAGCAGATTGAAACCCACATTAGGTAAGATAATGTCACAATTTGACCACAAAATGTTGACAAAATATCAAAGTGTTTCAAGTGAAGTAATATACGGATAAATTAAGGAATAAACATGGCATGTTTAAAGTATAAAACATCATTTGTTTTATCATGAAAGTGTCCTTGGTGTTGTCACATCCAAAACTTGCAAAATTTTCTCGTTTTATCAATTTAGTTTAACAATACGATTTGAGTGTTTTCAGTACAAAAAAGTGTGTAACACTGATGGGCTCTATTTTTCTGGACCAATACTGATTATTGACATTGCTGAAAATTGCAAAGTTTGACCAAATTCAGTTCATAATTTGTACAATGTATGAAGTTTAATGGGGAAAATAGTATTTGATCACAATCAAGTATTTATTTTACTATTCAAATCTGCTTGTTTTAATTGTCCAATTGAAGTTTTTACTTTGAGCCCAGATTATGGCCTTATAAGAACCTCCTCCTTCTGGATGACACTTTCAGTTAACTTTTATTTATGAATATTAGTTATTAAAATGAGTAGAAATCATTATAAAACTTTCCTCACAAATTGAATATGAGACACACCAAATGTTATGTATGTGTCTGTAAGACATGAATGCATTTAAAATACATTTAACTAAATGTTTACTGGTAGGTATATGTATTTATCTATATGCATTAAACTTATTTGAAGCTAATAATAGAAAGAAAATGGACTTTATACAGAACTTTAAGAAAACAGCAGACACTGTTGCCTGTCCCAACTGCAAATGTATGTATTTGTACTAAAGACACTCTTTTACTATGTTCTAAGGATCTTTGACCTCCTATGCTTCTAATGAGAAGTTACTCCTTGAAATGCACATATAGCATTTAAAATTCATCATACTTTGCAACATTGGGAAACTTGTATTTCATCATAACATTTATGGTACCTGAGAAATGGAGCTAAATGCAACACTTGACCAAAGTCACTGGAGTGTGAAATGTTGGTTAAAGTGATCTATTGATTGATTGAATGGTGCTTAACGTCCAGTGGCAAATATCTCATGCATATTCAGGACGAGACATATTAATGATGAGTGACAATGAATGAACCCTGCTTTGTACTAGACCGACACGCTGAGTCGGATGTTTAACATGCTAGCTCACGAAAGCAACAGTCCGCACGAAGACATGCCACTTTACCCAGACAAATTATTCTGACTCTGGGCCGACCAGTCTATGCTTTTACTTCTACATGCTGCATGCTTGGTGGAGAAGCAGCATATACCAATTTTAATTTCTTTGGTTTGACCCGGGAAACGAACACACGACCTTCCGCAATCGAGGTTAGCACGCTAACCATTACACCACCGAGGCGGTCTAAAGTGATCCAAGACCTGTCCATATGAACTGTTCCCAAGATGAATAAACAAATAGAATATGACAATCATTATATTCAAAGTACCTTAGAAATGGAGCTAAATGCAAAACTAACTAGACAGATGTATGGAGGGAAACACTATCTGCTATGTTGACTTTGGTTGATGGGGCATAAAAAATGAAAATTAAAAAAAAAAATTAATCAATTTTAATATCTGTATATCAGAATTAACTGTCAATGTGTTGCTATTATATAACATTAACTTGCACTTTGCCTTGCAACCTGAACAAAATGAAATATAACTACTTGGTGCCTAATAATGTGCAGAGGTGAAGGAACTATATATGTGGAATGATTATAAGTAATGGAAGGCTATATCCCCTTTTAAAAAAAAACTTTTCTGAATACCTGAGTTTTACTTTAAAATATTTATTAAACTCAATGGACCATTTCAGAAATGCAAAGGAATTCTTAGAACTTTATTGTTTTGGTTGATTCTCATTGGTCAAGATATCATTTTATATCAGCACTGAGATTGTGCAATGCATTTTACAAGGATGGAAGTTGAATTTCTGAATCAGTCCATTGGTTCCCAGTTCTGGTTAGCATTGATGACAATGACAGATGAATGCAATTGTACAATTTAACAATTTAACTCATGTATTTCTGTTATAAATAATTAGTTTTTCATTTATTTGGGTTCAATTGGAAGTTTTCAAAAAGTGCAAAGTTTTTTATTAGTTGCATTAACTGCTGAGACATGAAAATGTATTGCATTAATGCTGCTTTGTAAGTTCTTTCATGGAAAAGCAAAAATTCTTTAAAACTAATGAAAATCAAACTCAGGTTTCCAGAGAGGATTACACAGGTGATAGAGTACTAGTACTTATATAATTGAAGGCATTAAGACACTAATGCTCATCTACGACTTATAAGAGGCAGGTATAAGAAGGAATTTGTGTCAAACCTTGGCACTCATTTCTTTTCGTGTTTGGAATCCTTTGAAGCCTGCCTGAATTTTAATGGCGGCTTTTTCTACATCAGGATCATTTAAGTCTATATCAATCTCTTCTGTTGTTTCCTCTTTTTTATCAGGCTGTTTTTCATCTTTCTAAATTTGTGCAAAAACAACACAATAATTATGAGTTGAGAGTACTAGTGGCAAACTGTGAAATACTAATATTGCACCAATTAAGCATGTAAGTAGACAGAAGAATTAAGTATGTTGGTGGACAGAAGAATTAAGACAAATGTAATATTTCATAAATATTTCAAATAAAAGTATGTTTAGTTCAAGCAATTATTCTGAAGCCATTTATGGATAAGTTTTCATGAAATAAAACCCGTTTGGTGTAGAAAAAACTTCAATTATACAAGATTGATTCATTGTTTCTCTCAAATTCAATGTTTTAAAAAACCAATGATTTCAAGATGAAAAATTTCCTGTTTAAGTAGGTGATTCCTATTGAGTTCCACTCTATACGAAAAAAATTTATAAGGAATTTTACACTTTCCAATAATTGTATCCCCATGACCTTATGTAATAAAGAGAATGACTCTTATCTAAGTGAATACAATGATTTTCATGACACAGCAATATTTTAGACTTGGAAATGCATTTAAGGCCCCATTTATCTGGGCCTTATTGGCCAGGTGAGCTAAATACTGCATGAAAAAAAAATTTACAAATTCAAAGACTATTAAATAGATTTTTTGTATTCTTTTATCATGAAAATGATGAATACTGTAAAATTAACTAAAAAAGCTTGAAAAATTGTTACTGCATTTTTCATGAGAAAAACCAGTGGCTCCAGAAGCCTGGATATCCCACCTGACTGTGACATGTTACTGATCCTAGAAATCATTGTTATTTATTTTGGAAGACAGGCTGATCAAAATAACAGAAGAGGACAATTATTTAGGACCACTAAAAGAACATTTTATCAAACTAAATATATAGAAACCAGCTCCCCTTTGCTTTCTTTCGTGCGATACAATTATATATCAGGATCCAAAAAATCTTTTCTGTTCCCAGCTTCTGGGCTTGGCAGGATTTTTTTATTCATAACTTTGGATTTTCGTAACTAATATGGTGATTTGATATCAACTCAAATTTCACTCAATTTAAAAGCCAAGTCATTCAGCAAATCTGTCGAGTAGTGATTATTGTTGAAGACTTGCTGCAAGGTTTTGGTTTCCATGGGCATTATGCCATAAAATGCACACTTTTCCATCTTTTTGTTACATGCAAATGTCATGTCGGTTACGATGCACAATTTTTTTACGTTCATCTCATGAATATTAAAATTTTAAAAGGGAGATAATTTGAGTGAAGTAACTTTCAGCCTGGAATGAAAGCCAGCAGATTGAATTTTGAAATAAAAAATTACGAAGATAGCATTTTAAATATGCTTTCAGAAAAGAAAATAAAATTTGGGGGTCAGTGTCTTGTTTATGTGGTACCAAACAAAATACCAAAGGGGCAAGAAGATTGTTTGAATATTGAATTGACATTTGTAGCGAAAGACAGATGAAAGATGCAAATTGATGGAAGTTTCAAATGTGACCCTTTGGGAAAGAAAAGCTTAAAACCATCAAAAGCTGAAAGGATGTGATGAAAAATTATAGATTCAATTTGTGGGTGATTACGTTTTCATTTCCTTTTAAATCAAACAAATGCAACACCTATCAATTTGCCATTTTGGAAGCAATACAATAATAGAAACCTGATATAGATCAGATGTAAAAAAATACTATAAAATTTAATTAAAAATATTTTTTGCTCTTTCCCAAAAATCCTGAGGGGGCTAGATTACAAAAAATCATCAGGAACTTCACTTAATCCAGATTAACTTAACCTGGATCAACATAAGCCAGTATACAGCTAACCTGTTGCTTTCACACTAGCGTTGGGGTTGTGGCTTAACTTAATCTGGATTAAAATTGAAACATAGAAATCAAAAGACCATAAGTAGAGTGACTTATTATGACGTCATATTTAATTCACATTTTGCGTTCACATTTTGTAGTGTGAACAGGGCCTCAGTTTTTGTAACAAACTAGTTTCTTTATTAAGTTTACAACACTAATGTGGCAGTACTAAAACAGAAGTACTAGTAAAACTTTTAATTGTAAGCTCATGAAACACCAAATGAATATTGATGAGAGTGAAGTTTTTATGAAATAAATATATTGCATAAAATTAAAGTTCTAGCACACAATAAATGTGCCAGCTGTTATCTTCACACACCATCTAGCTCTAAAGCGATTTCACAAACTCAAACTGCAACTATTTGTTATAATGTATCTAACATCTGTATCATGTGTTCTGTGTCAATTAAGTGAATTAAACTAAAACTAATTTTAATTTGACTACTCTTGCTCACAAAGATCTTGGATTACAAATCCCTTTTTTTCATTTTCTTCTGTACCATAAAATTATTTATCACAGAAATTTCTTGTCTTCTAAAACTTTGTTATGCACTTAATGATTTAACAAAAATGTTGTAAATCCAAATATGAAAGGATAAAGAGAATAATTTGTTCTTGAAGAGATCCTACCAACCTGTTGAGAATGCATTTCTTTACGTGTTTTGTGACCTCTGAACCCTGCTTGTATTTTTGTAGCAGCTTTTTCTACTTCTGGATCATTTAGATCTATATCAATTTCTTCTGTGGATTCAGACTGTTTGGGAAGCTGTGACTGTTAAGTGCAAAACAGTTAATTTTAAAAATCACACACGTGAAATAACATCAAAGAACTCAAATTAGTAAATAATATACACATGTAAATCAACATAATTTACAACTATGACACTAGCAACCACATTTTAAGAAATGATAAATCTCATTTTGAACTATAAATCTGAAAACATTGGAAGTTTTCATAAAAGTTTTAAAAGCTGTTGTAAAATGAGCCCTAGTATAAAATATATTTCTGCCTTAAATTTTTGTGAAAATCTAATTCCCTTCACATTCATTCATCTGTCATTTAGTTTTTAAAGTGCTAAGTATTAAATCTCAATCATTCTAGTGCTTTGAGAAAAAGTAAAGAACTTGCAATACTCTAGAAATAACCTAGACTTTTACAATTTACAAACAGACAAAAACTGTCACATTTTTTCAAATATGCAGTTTCAACAATATCAAAATTATGCCTAAAAATTTCTTGATTAGATAATTTCTTTAAATTATTCCTTAAAATATGGTTAAGAAAAACACTTGAACTCATAAGCAGCAAATGAAACAAATGATTAAGCATTAGCTATTTCATAACACTCGTGTCAAGTTAAATTGGTGAAATATGCTTTAGCTCTCTATACTTGGAAAACTCACTCATAATTTTTCTTTTCTTGTTTAAATGTATAAGATAAAACTGTGTTCAAATATCAATAAGCAGAAAGAAATCAAAAATAGCTCAGGGGAGATAATTCAAAAGAGAAACTTTTTGAGCTGAATGGTATCAGTTGTGTACCTCACTCTTTCCTTTCATTTCTTGGCGTGTTTTGTGACCTCTGAACCCTGCTTGAATTTTTGTAGCTGCCTTTTCAACCTCTGGATCATTGAGGTCAATATCTATTTCTTCTTCTTCAGTCTTGGAATGTTTTTCCTGAAATGTTTTTATTATTTCACATCAAACATGTTAGCACATCACACAGTTAAATGAGGAAAGTTAATGTCTTGTTAATTCTATTCAAATAACAATCCAACTCTTTCTTATAGCTGAATAAAAACTAATTTCATATGTAGTGAAAAAAGCAAATATTTGTATTTTTTATGATTACCACATACAATAACTATCTTAGTATTTCTAAGTTGATTCACACTTAAAGAATTTCCTTGGATTTCATTAAAAATGATGATAAATGAAAATTTTAAGACAATAACAGTTCAAGAAATAAATCACAAAACTCTCAACATGTTGATAAAAATCACAAATATGAAGGTTTGTTTAAAAAGTACAAAATTAAACAAAATGTAAAAGGACAAAAACTACAAACAGAAAATTAACATTTCCAAATTTAATAATTTAACAAAACAAACTG
Source organism: Geukensia demissa (assembly GCA_034783895.1). Classification (NCBI taxonomy): domain Eukaryota; kingdom Metazoa; phylum Mollusca; class Bivalvia; order Mytilida; family Mytilidae; genus Geukensia; species Geukensia demissa. Next base: position 7,485 of record JARWCS010326193.1, on the reverse strand, counting down.
TTATGATTCTATTTTCTCTAATATTTGAAATGGAAAGAATTTAGGGATATCAAATTCAAAATGGCCACCAGTCAAGTTTGGGCCAGACATCAGTCCTCTCTGTAATAAAAATTATCTATATCATTCAAAGAATGTTCATAAATAGGCTAAAAAACGTTAAATAAAATGAAGAAAAGCTGTATAGAATATGTAAGTATGTATGTATGACAATTTCTTACAGAATCCAAGATTACCTAGGAAAAGGTTTAGGACTGAGTTCAAAAGTTACAGAAACATTGCTGGATGAGTTTATTACAAGTTCTACAGAGGATTACCACCTTACATTTGGCTTAGTTATACCTTTGTTAAGGGCATCAAATACATATGCTTGAGCACTTTTGTTAGTAAATACTGGGTAATAAAGCCTGTTAATGAAATATGAAAATCTGTACAACATGGAGACCTATGGTTATCAAGGATTGTATGGACTTTTAATGATAAAATTTCAGCAATTTCAAGAACAATGTCATAGTGTATCCTAAAACCAACAAGATAGTACCCTGCATTGCTGGATAATACCCCACCACTCCACAAATAATGTACTTCTAACTGACCTATCTAACTAAGGACTGTATACATAATCTACCTATAAAAAATGTTAGTAAAATTCGGAAAGGATATCCTAACCACCCAATTATTTGTATGCTGACTGAAGAAACTTTGACTTATGGAGACTCTCCCACACAACAAACATGGAAAGCCTACATCAAAAGAAAAATTTTGCGCCAAAGAAAGGTCCCCGTGGAAAAAGACATTTTATAATTTTGACCTTGTTGTCAAAATTCAAGGTCATAAATGTAAGCAACAAGTGCGCCCATTAAAAAATGACTAAGAGAGAGAGTAGGGGTGAAATAATAATTTATTAGTCTTAAATTTCCTAATTTCTAGGAGTTTCCGCGGCACTTCACCCCTGGTCCTCCTACCACATAGGCTGTCCCCAGACTTCTCGCCTACCATCCGTCCCCCCAATGTAAAATCCTGGATCCGCGGCTGCTTATCCTGGTACAACATGTTCCAAATTTGGTATACCTTTGTCAAATAACAAAGAAGATATGGCTCTGACACAAAGCCATAATAAAAACAATTTTGATCTTCAGGTCAAAGGTGATGGTCATATAGAGGAAAAAGGTATGCCTACATCTATGTTGAAGACCAAAGAAGATATAACCCAGACACAAATTCATGGTAATAAAGGAAATTTTGACACTGGATAAAGATCAAGGTCATGGATTATGCAAATCATAATCTGGTGATATGCCCATGTGCCAAATATGATCTACCTATGTCAAAGGACAAAAAATATGTTGCACAGACACAAATCTATGGCAAAACCGAGGTGGCCAAGCTCATATCCGAGTCATGACATATTTATCCATTGTGATACAACCATGTGCTAAATATGACATGCATATGTCAAAGGACACAAAAACTGTGAATCTGACATGTAGTTAGTCAAAACCTTTAAATTTGACCTTGAGGTCAAAGGTAAAGATCATTTCCATATCAGGATCATGACATATTTTCCCATGGTGAAACATCCAGGTGACAAATATTGTATGCATTGTCAAAGGACAAAAAGGTGGCAAGGACATATAGCCATGTGGAAAAACCTATAATTTGAATTTTAGGTCAAAGGACAAGGTCATATTGCGGTCACGAATGTACATGGCACATCATTTCATGGCGATACATTCATATGCTCAATATGGTATGCTGATACCAAATCTGCACAAACAGTTTGATTTCTTCATACAATCCCTTAACTTAATTCATGGAGGTATAAATATCCATCACATTGTTTTGTTAATTGAGTATAGGTCATTAACTATGAGACTATAATTTTTTTAATTATGACAATCTGTTTTGGTTCCCACTATTCTGGTTGTATCAAAATATTTCTAAAAAACCTTGTTTTAGCAAGTTCCAAGAAATTTCAAGGACCTTTTTGAACAATTCAAGTATTTTCAAGACCTTGAACTTATACTTCACTTTTCAAGGATTTCCATAAGCAATACAATCCTGTGTTAGTATAATGTAATAAATGCACTACTACATATACATCACTATGTTAAATTTCTACATATTGTCTATAATTTTGTAGGTGGTTTGCAAGATGAACCTTGGGTTGCTTTTGTAGTTGTCTAACACGATGACCTCGGTACCCTGCCTGTATTTTGGTTGCTGCCTTGTCTAAATCAGTTTTTTGTTCTTTAGTTTCTTTTTCTTTTGATTTCTCCTTGAAACACACAGAAAACTAGTCTGTTAGAAAAGCTGTAAAAAGCTATGTTACTGTGAGAAAGTGTCTTCGAAGGGGTTGGTTTATGTTATGCTTTTTTACAAAATTAAGTAAAAAATATATTAACTCTGTTAAAACTTTTAATAAATATATAACAATAACAATTAAAATCATGAACAATTTGATAAAAATCAACAACATAAAACATGATTTTATTGATGAGGTCATTGAAAAAATGTCCAAATGATTCCCAATAAATTCACAAGCCAAGCACAATACCCCAAAACAGAGAAATATGCAGCATTTCTTAACACTGTCAATAATATCATGTTTTTGGAACTTTCCTCAGGTAGCTGGCCCATGGTCACTTTTCTTTCTCCTCATAAAATTTTTGAAACCAGCTTGAATTTTTTCTGTAGCTTTTTGAACCTCTGGATCATCTAAATCTATATCAACCTCCTCCTCTTCAGGAGCCTTAGATGACACAGCAGTATCTAACTCCACATTTTCATTTGAGACAATGGCCTCATCAGTTTCAATATTTTCACTATGAGGATGGTCTGAGAGGTCTTGTTTTGATTCTTTGCCCTGGGGGTTTTATAGAGGATATAATGAATTTTGTGATAATCTTTAATCTTTAAGGCCAACTAAAAGTATCAAAACTTGTTTCTAAACCATAAATCAATTATTCTCTGGCAAAAAATTGATAATCAACAGTTTAATCACTTTTTTCCTGAGTTAAGGGGAAGTTTTCATTCTTTTATCACTCTGAAGGCTATTTCATTACAGTGGATGTGATGGATGGTAGTGGTTGACTGTCTGTTCAAACAGATGCATGCAAAATGAAATTGGTTTTGGAGGTATGTTAGAACTCCCTACAAACCCATCCACTTTAATAGAATGACTCTTTGTCTACTATATTTCAATGAAACAAAATCTGAATTAAAACCAGTACCTGCTACTACAGAATATAAAAACCATTTAATGGTATAATGAATTGTAACATTGTGAAAAAAAATGTAAGCAATATTTTATGAGACTGTTAGAAAATAAACACAAAGTAATTTCAAACCACAGCAAACAGTAGCATCTAATTTGTCCTTTGTCACAATATCAGATTATATATTACCTGTTCTGTTTTCATTCCTTTCCTGGCTTTGTAACCTTTGAACCCTGCTTGTATTTTGACTGCTGCATTTGCAACATCAGGGTCATTTAAATCTATATCTACTTCCTCCTCCTCATGTTTTCCAGTTTTGTCATCTTTCTCTACACTGAAAACAGAACATATATGCAATAAAAAAATTCATGTTAGAGAAAAATTAGCAGAATTAAAATTAACATTTAAGAACTAATGCCACTTGACCTATGAAAATTGTCTAATATTGGCATAAACAGTTCGGTCTATTTGCCTGCAGGGCAAGTCAATAACCAATTTAACTTGCTATCCAAATAATCAACCTGCCTTGGAAGTAAATAGCTTTAAGAAATGAGTTTAATAACTGTTACTTGCCAGGCAGGCAGCAAGCCTGATAGTGATAGAATGAACCGTGAAACAGATAATTTCATTCGAAACATTAAAATGTCTATTACTCCATTTTTACAAAAACGTCATAATCAAGGTAACTTGCCTAATATTTACAGTATCACAACTGTAGACTCAAGCACACCTTATACTGGAAATATCAAGAAACAAGATCAAACGAAAAATTACCAAACTACAGATAAATCAAATTATTACATAGTCTGGAATTCTACTATATTAGGTATAATCATTTTTGCAAACACTGTAAGGATATGAAACCCTTTTCACACAAACATTTTGAAAGTTGATTTTTACATCATTTGTTTGACTTTTTCTCTGTCTTGGTGACCACGGAAACTGGACTGTATTGTCAATGCTGCTTCCTCTTCCTTCATGTTTTCTACTTCATTGACAGCTGCATGGCGTCTGAACTCTGTTTGTATCTTAAGGGCTGCATCTTGTTGTTGAGGATCACCAGAATCAACTGTAGGACTCTAAAAAATATATTTTGACTATTGTTATTGGAGTATAAATTCATGTTTATTTCCAAATAACCCGTAAAATTCTGGATCAGCGGCCATTGTCACTTTGGACAGCAGATCTGTTTGGTTACATGCCTTATTAATAATATTATTTCTATGCATTCTATCCAAATATTCATTAAGTTTATGAATTGTAGCATGAAATGCAGGTTATAATGAGCAAACATAGTTACATTAGACCAGTTGCTTTCAAATCAAATCTGAATTTAATATGTGTGGAGGATATAATAGTAAATATTTTTATAAATATTTACTTGTGTTTTTATTTAATTCCAATAAATCAATGCTTTAAACAACTTATATAATTTGATGCCCTCAGAGATAACTTGTTTTATAGAATACTCATTCCCTAAGGAACATCTCTTTATTATCATTGATTTCTTAGAGATTCTTACCTTAAATGAATCATTGTTATAAAATCTATCTTCTAATCTAGCACCATGTACGGCTGGGTCATGTCCAGTCTCTGTAAAACAAGACAATTTATCCTTTAATTAAGTTAACCAATAAGCGAAATTAGTTTACCGCCATTCCACTTTCCAAATCAACAAAATCTAACTATATCATGTTCATTTGCCAAGAAAAGTAATATGGCAATGTTGTTAACTGTCCAGGGATCAATAAAAAACTGTAAGGTAGGTGACATGGTGGAGTAAGTTCTTTCACTCACTTGACAAAATTACAACATGCATGTCCAATTTGGACTTTTTAATTCTGCAATTCATGGTTAATGTGTCAATTTCCCATAAAATCAAAAAATCCTCTATAGACAATTGGGATTAAAAGTTTTCAAAAACTACTATGAACTGTTATATCTTTCTATGCAATCAATGTGACTATTTTGACTTACTTATGTCACATAATGCACATGACTTCTGAACTTCAATTATATATGATTCGATGATTGCTTCAAATTAAAAAAAAGGTGTGAACCTATGTATTCCATCAGTTTTAATTGTGGTAATTTTTTTCAGTTTAAAGTTTATAATTTAGTAAGACTTAATTCTTTACATCCATTGAAAAATTTGAAATCTAATTTGTAACAACAAATCACAACAAATTTTTGCTTCAACTTTGTTTCAAAATAAAGAATATGATCATCTGTATTAAAATATAACAAAGTAGGAAGTGCAATCAAAATTGTTTACACTAAAATTCAACTTCCAAAATGCACATTTATATACAAGGCATACCTCTAAACATCTTTTTGTTAAATCACATGAATAATGAACCACAAACTCAAAAGCTTTAAACAAAAAGAAAGAAACATTTTGGTAAAGATGAGGAACGATTGATTTTTGCTGTTAATTACCCCATAATAGTCTTATAACAACTAATTATCCCAAGTAGAAGCTTTAAATTTAGACAGATGATGCAGTGCTCCTTTCAATGTCGATAAACTGTTTTCCCAACTTGATACTATCATGACCATATCTACTTGTCAATGAAATTACCAAACTTGATCAATATTTAGTAAGGAAAAAAGTAGGCAATTAATCTAAATGTTGCCTCATGTTACATTTTATAATTCAATAGGTAATCACAAAGGAGAAATGTCTAAGAGCTATTACTGGTCATGCAATTTTCTTATTTATATTAAATAGAATAGATCCTATATATAATTATATAACTCTAAGAAGCAATACCAATAATCAATTTTTGCAGCTTTTTATTTCTCTGGATTAATATCTATGTACAACTGTTCAAATAGTGGTATATATCTACTACATGTATCTCATTAAAAATATTGTTTAATACTGAGCTTTTATTGTATAATTTTTTAATCAAACAACTTAATTACCCATCTTATTTTTAAACAAATGTTTTAGAAAAGTTATTTAAAATGAATTAAATTAAATGAATTTCACAAGATCATTTCTTGTAAAGATGACAAAAAACAAAAAACAAGAAAAAAGAGACAAAATACTTTAACATTAAAAAAAACCCATAGCTTTTAGCAAACTTTATCAATAAGAAAAAAGTGAAAACAGTGATTGTCATTAAAGTAAGCAACTGAAAAATGAATGAAACTTAAGTTTTATAGTACAAGTACCTTCACATTTAGATGTGGCCTCATCATTGTTAGATTTCCTATGTTTCGACTCGACAAAAGTCTTCAATCTAGAAAATTTTCCTCCCATATCCCAGCACCATTTATACACAAGTGGTAGATAAATCAATAAAGTTTTTTTTTGTTTTCAGTTACAACTCAGTAAACAGAAATTTATTACCCTTCGTTAAATATTGATAATATCACATGTTAGTTCAGTATGATTGCAGGACTGAAAAGTGTGAATTACAATTAAGAAAGCTGCACAAATTTGTGATTTTTGCTTAAATGATGTTTTAATGGAAGTTGTCATATAAATTGCAATAAGTTAGGACTGCTGTAATTGTCATGGGGCTGATTATTTAAACAAACTTGAATTTGGAAAATCAAGGAAAAATTAAGTCAATTATACATTAATAATCAATACCACTGGTTTGGTTTAAATTCATTAGTTGAAATGATATCTACACTAATAATAAAATATGAAATTTATGACTTGTCATAATGTCTTCCAGTGAGTCTTAGGGTCTGTTCACACTAGCTATAGGCATAATTAAATCGGGATTTACTTAAGCAGATCAACTTAAGTCAGTATAAAGGTAACCTGTTGTTGCGGTCACAATAGCGTTGGGTTTGTGGCTTAACTTAATCAGGATTAAAATTGAAAGACTATAAGTAGCAATACTCATTATGACGGCAGATTTAATACACATTTGGCATTTACACTACCATTTAATCCCAATAAACTAGATTTTGATCAAATTTACTTAATCTGGATTACGTTTATCCACATTAAATCAAACCTAGTGTGAACATTCAATCATTAAACATTAATCAACATTTACCTCAGTTAATCCAGATTCCCTCTTGTAGTGTGAACAGGCCCTATATTGTTATATACCATTTTTGAAAAATTCACAATTTCTTGTTTACTCTATAGACAATGTTTTATCTCCCTGTTATGTCAACTCACTTCAAAGCCTCATACATTATAAATACTCTCCTAAAACTTCTTTAAACCAGAGGCTCCCAGGAGCCTGTGATCGCTCACCTGGCTTAGAGTTGCCGAATCAAAGTTAATGTGAACAAAGAT
>JARWCS010326183.1:0-12482 GCA_034783895.1 Geukensia demissa | reverse complement strand
TCTTTGTTCACATTAACTTTGATTCGGCAACTCTAAGCCAGGTGAGCGATCACAGGCTCCTGGGAGCCTCTGGTCTTATCTTTTAGAGATTTTGATTGGACTTTATCTTTCTCATTTATATTGATCCTTTATTCAAATCTTGTTATTATAGGCACTTGAAAAAACTGTATCTTAAATACTTAAATTTATTTAAATAATTGAGTATTGTTTCTGTTCAAAATTTAAGATGATTTCAAAATAAAATATAGCAAGAATTAACAGTACTTCGACTAAGTTAAAATTAAATAATTGTAGATGAAATATAAGAAGATGACAATGCTTAAAAGCTTTGAAGAGTAACCAATTATAGAGCTATATTAGTTTTAACCAATTTTAGGTGTTTAGGTGTTTAAATTATTAGTACATTCTGGGATATTGCTTTTAACATGCAGCCTACTTTATTTTCAAATTAAACAATAACTCTGACAAACTTGTGTTGTTTTTAATTAAAACTTCTGAAGTCAGTTGATGCAAGACAAACAAAATACAAATACATATTAATATTATATTTAAACATGTTTTAGTTTATTTTTCTTTATTTGATTTATATAAATGATTATTCATATTTAATGATTTGAATAGCACTTATGTCATTACTTGGCATTTGTTGTCTGTCCATCCGTTGCCAATAAACTTTTACATTTCTAAAACCCTTAGGCCAAATGGAATTAAATTTACAAGAAGAGTCTATGGAAATTTCCTTTCAAGGTTTCCTTGTTTTGTCCTGATTGGACTACAAACATGACTGCTACAACCATTCCTTTTTTTCTAATTGGCTAATTTTTGAAATGTCTTCTCCTCTGAAACCACATGGCCAAATGGAACCAAACTTACTAGTAACAGGAAGCATCCAAGGATGGTTCGTTACAAAACGTCCTTGTGTCATCCTGATCAAACTTAAAACATTGCTGCCACTGGCAATGCTTTTTAGAATATCACTGAGCTTTAATTATCTTTTTGGGTGTTATTACCTCCCTTGATTACCTTGTGAATTTTTGCAAAAATCATTACCTTTAATAAACAGTCTAGATTTTCATCTTTTTTAATATGAAAATTTCTATTTTGGTATCTTTAATGAATTTCAACAGTATTTTGTGATCAAATTCTAGGTTTTGTAGTTTATTATCATTCTATAATGTTGTTTATAGGGTTTTTATGTTCGTTTAAAATTTGATAAGGTCTAAATAAATGTGAGACAATGAAAATTCAAAGTCCCACTGAAAGCATTAATTTGTTGTGTATGATGTTAATAACTTTATACCCCCTACCAGACAATATTAAATTTGCTATTGGTCTGATCAATAGTGATGTATCAGGATTAACTTTGAAAACTTAGATACTGAGTAAAGTGCATGTGGTTAGGCGTGGGAAATTTTTTTATGAGTATATTTCACAGTACATGTATTTCAAGTTTTAACCAGGTGAGCTATACAGGCTCGGGGAACTGAGCTTCTATTTTTTGAAATGTTTGACATAAAGTTAAGTTTTTTGTGATAACCTTACTTTGTAGAAGGATACCAGGCCCTTTAATGTCTATATTTGGGGAGATTGAGAGGTAAATATTGTAGGATATTATGTAGACATATAGTAGTCACGTAGAAGACTGGGTATATGTTGTGACACATCAAGGCTAATGTTACACTTTCCAGAAACAATAAATAAAATAGGGACAGTTAAAAATGAAAGTATTTATTTGATGTAAGGACAGAGTGTTTATTTTTAACGATAGCAGTTGATAAACATTTTTTACTATAGTATTTGTCTCGATCAAATTGCTACAGGTCATTTGATTTTATTTTATTAAGTCTCATCTTGAAGGTCAACAGCATCAACAATGTGAACATTTTTTACATTCTATTATAGTTAACATTTTGTTATAGCAAGGATATAACCTCCTTGGTAGAAATTAATGAAGTCCTCTGTAAAATATAAATGTGATATTATACCCCCACTCACTGAGTCCGTCAGTCCGCCCATCCGTCCAAAAATTTTGTCAAAACATCTTGATTCCCTGTAGATGGATTGCTTTGAAAATTTGTATCTTCAATATAGAAAAGGAATTTGTTGTAAATAATTTTGGCTGCTGCTGGATATTGTGGTTTCATGGGACATTTTTTTCACATTGGGAATGATAAAGGTAATTCTTCATGACAAAATTTTATCTCCCACTGGGTGGATAGATTTAAAAATAGGAATGTAACTTAATATTGGTGGAGCTTATCTTGTAAGTGATTATGATGGCAGCTTTATATTAGCTTCTGTTTCATGGGTCTGTGCCATTTTCATTTTTAGGGAATGATAGAGAAAATTTTTAGTCATAAATCTCCGCTCACACTGCATGGATTGATTTGAAATTTGGTATGTTGCTTTATTTAGATAAGGGATAGGTTGTGAGCAAAATTAGTTGCTTCCCAGAATCAAGATGTAAAACAAAGGGCCCCAAGGAGTTTCTGCCAACTAACTTTTGTTCAAGTAATCAAATTCTTTTAAAATTTCATCACAATAATGTTCCATACCAAAGATTGGGATTTCTTTTGAATGGATAGATTTAAAAATTGGTATATTGTTATATATAGATTGGGGGGGCTGGGGGTAGAGTGGTCTGGGTAGTTGATTTACACTTACCTGTGCAGATCACTGTAGCCTATCACATATACGGCTGAGTTCACGCTTGGGTTTGTACCATACAAAAACGGGTTGCGTTTAATTCGCATCACACATGATAAGATTTATCAGTTACCTGCCCAAGGTCAGTGGTTCTCTCTGGGTACTCCAGCTTCCTCCACAAGTAAAAATAACCGCCGTGATATGGCTGAAATATTGTTGAAAGTGACATTAAGCCCCAAGCAAGCAAGCAAACATATATATAGATTAGGCATATGTTGTAACCCTATTTGTTTGGTGTCTGATGTCAATTTCTGATACAGAAAAAATAAAACAAGTGGAAATATACTTAGTACAACTCCATGTTTATTATATATGTGTAAAGTATGTGTTGAATTAATACTTTAGTTAAGTGTTTGAATAACTGTATCTAATAAAACAGTTACCTGATGTACCATCAACAGGTTTCCTTTAATATGCTTCAAAGTTCTCATGCCAGAATTGAATCCATCCAAATAAATGAGCATTAGTAAATTGTGTTGTGAACACAAAAATATAGTGATAAATCTAATAGATATTTTATAGAAAATCATGAGTCAGATGAAAAGGGAGGTAATAATATCCTAAATTTTATCTTCTAGAAAGTCACGACTGAGACAGTCTCAGTCGGATGAAGAACTGAGGTAACTTAGCATGTTATTTAAAACTAACATTTATAAATAACATGAGAACATCCTTCATAAAAGTACATGTGGCCTCAATAGCCTTTTTTAGACTTCAGTATGCTTGTAGATTGTACTAGACACTATTTCTCATCACATTTTGTCAAACTTTAAAAGTTAGGTTTGTTTTTTTTTAGTTTAGTGGAGCTAGCTGTGACAACATTCTACTGCAATTCAGAGGTGTCAAGTTTTGAAAAGTACTTTTAGGGTGATTTTAACATTCATGCAGCAGATAAAAACGGTTTGGGGAAATTCAATATGGTAAAATTTGTGTGAGTCTCCTGCCAGTATCAAAAGACTTGACATCTCTGAGATCCTGCATGCATCTTTCCATTTTAATATACTGTTAACAAACTTCATTAATTTTGCTTCTCATACTTGTCACAATTTCACAGAAAATCTTATTTTTGAGTTGATTGAATTTTGTGAATTACAAACACATTCAATTTGCTATTTTTAACCCTGAAGTAGAGGCAATCTTAGAATGCAAAACTAACCTTATAAGTAAGCTACCTTTCACTAGGAATTTATTAAACAAATTGAATAAAAGATGACCTTTAAACATTTAGTCAGGCCTCAGTGTATGTTTTCTATTTTGTAATAAATGTAAAATAAGTAAGAGGACAAGGTATGATAAGGCATCTTTTTGACCAGAAATGTCACGCAAACTTAAAAAAAATGTTTCTTAAATAGTAACATTTGACTAAAATCGTAGAAAATACGATATTAAAGTATTCAGTTGTTGTACTCAATGCTTTTGATTTTGGAAAGTATCTTTGATCTTGGCTAAATAATATGTTTTTTTTTTTGCATTTTTGGGACTAATCTATATTTATATATTTTTGTAAAAATGTCAAAATTCACAAACTATTCCAAAATGAAGCTTGATCTCTTGCGCACTCCATGTTTCAGGTACCAAACTTATCATTAATCCTGAATTGCAAAATTTATGAAATTGAAAACAACAAAGCCTATCTTTTCAAGAATCATTAAGTTTTGATATCTAACCAATACTGAGTTTTCATCCAGGATACATTTAGTAATCAAAAAACAACATAGTCTAATCAAAATTTCTAAATTGGCAAATTCAGGTGCTATTGCATCTAGTTCTGTTTTATAGACATTAACATCTGCTTCACAAATCTCATATTAAACATTTATGGATGTTAATTGAATGGTAACTTGCATGAAAGTCTCCCAATGATATATAAAATGGCACAGTCACCTTTTAACCTATCTCTATTGTAATACACAATGAGCATGTACAACTGATGAGAAATTCTAAAATATATGTGCGACCTACAATGTGATAAAACTATGTCCAAGTCTGTATCCTCGATTAAGTTTTATGTACATTAAGGAGCCAGTAAAGACTATAAATGTTGAGTTGAGAAGATATTGTTTGTTGAAGACACTGTTTTCCCTTTGTTTTTATCTTGTGGTTGTTGTACAATAAACAAGATAAATATTGATACAGTATATTGACTTCATGTTTATAGCTTCTATATATAATATCTATCATTAAAAACACAATTGCTGAAGATTTGAAATGAGAAACAAAATTTGGAGAAGGAAACGGTAAAATTTAGAAAGTAAAAAATTATTTAAAAGATGAATGTGTATCTAAGATAATAATTTTACAATTAGAAAATTATGATGTTTAATAAAGAAGTAAATTAACTTGCATTGAAAATGGGAATATGACTGTTGAACTGGTTTACTTTTATCTTTTTAGTGAAAAGCAAAGTAGTCGAGGGAACAGTAGACCAAGCAGTTCGCATAGCAGTACTAATATAGATCTCCCAGACATCTCTAAAGAACGCCCAAGGACCAGCAATAACTCACGCAAAGTCGAAGGGACTAAAAACCTTAAAGAAACTATTATCTTTGGGTGAGTATTAAAGTATACAAAATTTAAGTGAGTGAAACTCTTACATTGAAAATACATCATACATGTATATATATTTCCACCATTTGTGGAATGGAGTATCAGAAATAAAAAAAAAAAAAAAAAATTTAACAAAGAATTACTCTTTTTTGAAAAATCATGGATTACATCTATACTCTATTTCAGAGTTTGCTGGAATGGGTAAATACGTTGTGAAAGAAAAACTGTCTACAGTATTCTTATAAAATTTGTAGATTGAAAAAAGTGCAATAATACTTTTTAACAATCGTGATGTGTTTTAAGCTGCGCCAAGTTTTTAATTCTCTACGGGGATTTTACATTGTAAAATTAGCCATTTGTTTGCCAGAAGTGGTCAATTGCACGCGCTAGCATGAGACCGGGAGTATACATTGTCAAGTCTTTGTAATAATTAGGTAATTTAGCTAAGATTAATTAACCTGCAAAAATGCTTAGTGGCGAGCCTGAATGGAATTTTAAAAGTAATTCTTCTGATATGTATCGCAAGAGGGGTCCAAATAAAAAAATTAGCGCAATTTTTCAAATTACTTTATCTAGGTCAAACTTCAGCGCTCCCGCCAAAAACAAAGATGGCCAACCCTCAACGTTAAATCCCCGTAGAAGAAATTCAGGGGCAGATAATAGTATGTAAAACACTTTTGCATAGCGTAAAGCATGAACCGTTAACTGTGGAATAATTCTTTCTTTTGATTTAAAATAAATCCAAAGGCGGAAACACACATATAATTTGATAAAGCTCGAAATTTGCACTCCAGAAAAGCTTGACATAGAGTATAGACAGATTATGTCAATATGGGTAAGATTAACTATGTAGTACATTAACATGAAAATGAAAAGATATGGGGTAAATGTAAGAGATTGTACTCCAACCACAATAAAAACATGCAATTTACAAAATTTACAAAACATTTTGAAAAAGTGACATTAAATTTTGTTTACCCTGAACAAATCTTTATTTTGAAGGCCTTAAGCAAGAATAAAATGTTAACGGAATAGACTTGAACATCTGTGTACAGTTTTATATATACTGAATGGGTCAGCGAGGGTTGGAATTGTACATTCCTATGTTGACTTTATGGTTTTATCATTTAATGCTACTTTGATACTGTTGATTTTTTTTTAATTTTAATGAAATTTTTATAGGCAAGGAGATAACAGATCAGGGTCTGATTTGAATAATTTGGCTGACCTTGAAGGAGACACCCTAACCTTGTACGGGACCCAGTCATTAGAAGCCTTAGATAGGAACTGGGGCATGCAGGCAGCAGGGGCAGTAACTCATATTATCTTCAAGTTCATCGATTTTGAAGATATTGCCAAACAACTGTATAAAGTTAGAACAAAGTTTCCTGGTGTCCTTGTAAGTAATATTTCATAGTAAAGAAATTTTGAGAAAATTGCATGACTATTTGTTCTACACTTTTCTATTTATGCATGAAATTTTGAAAATGGTTACAAAGTAATTTAAGGTCATGGATATAGTCCAGAGGATTTTATGATGTGACTGTAAGACCTTAAGTTGACTTTTGAAATGTTTTTTGTAAAATTTTGGTCAAGTTGCAGGTAGTTTTTCATTTTACTTCTTGGTCTTGTTATACAAATGTACCCTGTTCATGATTAAAAAAAAAAAATAGACAAAACTTTGAACTTTCATGGTTTCTGGGCATAAAGCAAATCAAGTGAAGAATACCCATGCAAGAGAACAAAAGTGAATAGTCCAAAGAGACAAGACAAACTTGAAAACAAAATGAAAAATAAAATAGAAAAAAAGAACAAAGGCTAAAACTCCACGAACTCTTTCACAAAACAGGAGTGGAATCGGGTGCTCAGGATGGGTAAGCATCCCCTGCCTTATGCGTGACACCGGTCATGGAATCCTTTATCTTTAATCCAGGGTAAACATCAATCTAAGAAGAGGTTGACTTATTGTTGAATTACTGGTATCAGATCCACAACTAGTTGAGATACACTGATACCATACGGATCAAGCAATCCATGATGACAACCATAAAATTATTATGTCTTGCCAACACTGAGATAAGGCTATAAATGTTCCAGTTTAAATATAGTACACTTTCCTGTTTAAAGAAGTACCTATAATGTGGACATCCACAAATAAAAGATAGAAATTAACATTTTTTCAATGACAAAAGCTGTGCATCAGGTATTAGTTAATACAGTTCCTTGTCCAGCCCAGACTATTGACCACAGACTAGAGAAGACTCTGCCAGTCCTCTTCCTCATGGTAGTAGTCTTTCATTTATGAAACTTGAGCCATTGATAGAACTAGCAAGGAATCATAAGAATAAGCAAATCTTTTTTTATCAATCCTTCATGTCCCAAACAAATTCATTATAAACCCTACAATAGTTATTACCGTGGACACTGGACAAACAATTTATTTTGGGATCACATATTACAAGAAGTCTTTCAAACCTTTCTTGTGTCAAAAATCCAGAGAAAACAAAGGTGTCCATTAATGCTGCTCACTGTGTAATTTATGTCCAGCTTACAAATGTGTGTTCTCCCATTTCTTTGTACTTCAGCAAATTATTACAAAAAAGAAATATTTAGTTATGGCAAAGTCCATGTATTACTAAAGGAATTATTTCTATCAAGTTCTGATGTAAACATTTATTGTTAGACCGCCATGAAATTTTTCAAAGGAGTATTAAACTTTGTATCAAACATTTCATTAAACAAATATATCACATTAAAACAAATTAAAAATATAAACATCTACCACATGGTTTGCAAGTAGGTAATGGATTTTAATCCATTTTAAAACTCTTTACATGCACATAAAATATATATATTTAATCTGTAAACAAACAATAGTTACATTAAAACAGAAGTTCTTTGGAAGTTATGTAAAAACTTTACTTATTTTACTTTAATTTTGACAAATTAAGCCTCAGAGATTTAAATGGATTTTACTGTAGTTTTAAAGGTGGTGACCTCACTTCTTTACAAGACATTGATAATTAGGGAAATATATTTATATGACATAGATAGGAATATTTCTATATAAAGACAGTAAGTTTGACAATTAAACACATTCTTGGGTACTCATGTTTTGATATATTTAAATGAATTTATTTATCTAATTTGAATTATTCCGAGTTTAAATTTTTGTACAAATATGTCCAAATTTGACAGTATTGATTATCATGTATTTAGATAAAGATTTTAGATATATTTTCATGTCCATAAGAGGGATCAATGATAGCAATCGTGGAATTTAAAGTCATGTACACATTAATTCTGAATGGAATTCTGTAACCATACAACAGTGGATTTGAAACAAAACATAACATATTTCAAGTTAATATTCAAACTGTACAAAAAAAATCTGCACCACATCTAAAACAAGTATAATAGAGACAATTTTGTCTTCAGTAAATTTTGAGGATAACTAACAATTTTTAAGTTGGTCTTCTTTTTATAATAATTTTTGCAAATTCTTATTTTTCCTATGTTCAGACCAATTGTGGGCAAATTTAATTAATGACTGGTTTTATATTAATAAAACTTTTATTTTATTTTTGGTATTGAGCAGTTTATTCTGAATAAATTAGAAATGATTTTATGAAGAGTAATATTTTTATATCCCTGCAAACAAAGTTTGGGGGTATATAGGAACCACCCTCTCTGTCCATAGGTCTGTCTGTCTGTTTACTTACCTTGTAAGCACATCTCCTCCAATTTAAATGAAACTTTACATGAACATAATACACAATGTGTAGATATGCACTTAAGAAGATAATTTATCTTTTCTTGTTTGAAAAAACTGGGATGGGGGGAGCAGGTGTATCCTTTGTGAGTTTTGCTCACAGTCTGTCTTTTTTATTTTCAGAATAACTTTGTGACCAGGCTACAGTTTCATAAAACATCTCATATTAAGATTTTCCTCAAATATTGAAAATACTGTTATTTGATTGGTTAGTTTTTGAGTTGAGGAAAAATTGAGGAAATCCTCAAACTGAGATGTTTTATGGAACCGAAGCCAAATATTATAGTCTGTGGTGTAATTGATTTACTGACATTTAAATTCTTTGAGAATTAAAAAAAATAATTTTCTTCTTGATATAGTTGATTCTTGGTTGTTTAACCTCCAGTGGAAAATATTTGTACAGGTTCGGGACAATTCTTGATTCAGTAAAAAATTATTAATAGGGTTGCTTTAGAAAGTTCTGTATAAAAGAAGGATTGATTATTTATGGTCATCTGCAAAGGTTTTCAGAAAATAGATTTCATATCAAAAACTTTGGTGTTTTAATCCAGAGACTGCTCAGCAATATGGTTTCTTGTATAGATAACAGGAAGTTAAAAATGTTACCTGCATCCAGTCAACAAAATATTTAGAGTCACAAAAATTTTGAAGCATTTTATGGTACAATAAATAACTTGCTAATATTTATAACAATTTTTATGAGAAAATCACAAAAATAACCCTCTATAATAAATAAGAGGACTAAATCTGAAATGTTTTATAATGATTGATTTTATCCGACACTAAGTTAAAGTCTGCCCTTAGTAAATAATTCCCTGTAAATAGAGTGGAATTTGGACAGTTAATCTGAAGAATTAATCTGTGATAATACCCTGATTTAAATCTTTCTACAGTACATTAATTATTAACCAAACTGCTGTTGGTAATTTTTTCATTGATCACTGGTCATATTCACTTTAATTTTTGTTGACGAACACTTTTTGATGATTATAAAAATATTTTGGATTGTTGGATTGTTTCTGTTTCTTTGCCTTGAGTTGTCCATGTTTGTCTGATGTCATATAGTAGTGGCCTTATATCTTAATTCTGATAACCAGAAAAAAGAGATGACAGTTCAGTAAATTGCTTTACTTGCATTTTTATGCCCCTGCCTTTACGGAGCGAGATAATTTTTACCCTCTTCTTCCCATCTGTCTGTACCTCTGTCAATGTTTTTAAAAGATTTCTTGGCTTGTGTATGTTTGATTGACTTGATCTGAAGCATTATCAGGGTTAGTTGTACTGTTCCTCCCAATTGTAGGTCTGTCATTTATCTGCTTCCTGTTTGCCAGGACAGGGGCATGACACATTTTCTCTATGTTTTAGAAATATTCAGCAGTGTTTATGGGAGTGTTTTTCACTGAGCTTTAATGAAAACACAACTTAATAGTACTGGGACATTTCTGGAAAAACAGATGCAGAAAATTTTTTTGTTGAGGGCCAACCCATATCCAATAAAAGCAAAGAATACTGCTATCAAGGCTTAAACATGTGCTTGTTCATGGATGTGGTAGAAATTGTTTTTCTCCTGATTTCTGGTGTTTTCCTTAGTTCAACAAGGGCTTTCAGTGTTGTCGTAGCTGACACTCTTCTACAGGCCTCAGTGAAATCTAACCAAACTTGCACACATTGAGCAGAAAGTAAAGTTCCACACCATCTAATTAAAAATTCCATCAAATTGATTTCTGGGGTTACCATAGTCCATTACAATTACTGTCAGCACAGCTCACTGTGGAAATGGCTTTTTTCAATTTTAAAGATTTTATAATAGGATATAGGTGGCATACCTTTAACTGGAAATATATATACAGACATGTGACATAAATATTTGTCACTTTCAATATGGTGGCGGTATGAAGCGAAAACGGATACAAAGTTCAGCGGTAATTTTGTATGAATATAAAATAAAATCGTACCTTAATATTTGGTCAAGTTTCCCTTCATCCTAATTACTTCCTTTAGACGACTGGGAATAGTGTTATACAAGTCCTGAATTAAATCTTGGAGATGTTTCCCCAGATAGGGTGGGTTTTGTCAAACAGCTGATCACGGGTAGTTATGGTATGACTGATGGTTTCTAGTTCACGTTTGATGTGCAGCCAAATGTTTTCTATATTTTTTTCATATTGGGAGACTGTGTGAGCCATGTGGTAGTATTTATAGAATTGTTCTCCATGTAAGTTTTTACTAAACAGGACCTATGTATGGGAGAATTGTTGTCCAAGAAAAGGTATCTGTCATCAGGAAAATGACGCAATTAAATGGGCCACAGGTTATCCTCCAATGTATCAATATATTTTTGAGAGTTTATATTACCATTAACGGCAGATAAAGCAGATAAAGCAGCCGCAGATTTTTCCTGGGTGGGGAACACATAAGATGGAGACTGTCAACTTCACTATCTTTTCTCTATATGTAAACACAATTATTGGATCCAATTACTACCTGACATTCATCTGAAAATATCCATTTCTTCCAGTGTCCACAGACTGTCCACTGTCTCCTTTCCTTACATCACAAAACTTTCTTATTCCTGTTGTCCGCCTTGACAACCATCTTATTTAAAACAGCCCTCCTTTTGTATTCTTGTGCAAATAATTTCCTACAAATTGTTCTTGTACAGTAAGAAGTATTATATGTGTCATTGATTTCATGAGTAATGTCCGCCAGGATCCCTTTTCTATCCCTCTTTACAATCCGTGACAAGGCAGTGTCACACCTTGCTCCAAAGGTTTTCTTATGCCCAGTTCGTGATTTGTTTTCTACCGTTCCATGTGACGTAAAATTCTTGATAATACTACATATTGTAGTCCTGGGTATTCCAAACCTTCTTGCCAACTCTGCCTTTTTTACTCTATCATTATAAGATTTAATGATCATTTTCTTGACATCAGTACCAAATTCTTTTGATTTCACCATGTTTGTTTTGAATGGAAGTTATATTTTAGCAGAGGATTTTTACACGATGATGTGAATGTCAGGTGATTCTACATATTCATAGCTATTTATAAAGTACAGATGAGTACGGTAAATTGGCGGTGTCAGAAATGTTAAGCGTTAAACATTCCACTGTTCCTGCGACCACCATTGTTTTTTTTAGTGACGAATATATATGTCCAATGACTGTAGGTTTGTCATCATTTTTAGTGAAAAGATTTCTCCTTCCTTTAGAGATTTTTTTTAGCTCACCTGGCCAAAGGCCATGTGAGCTTTTGTCATCACTTGGCGTCCGTCGTCCGTTGTCCGTTAACTTTTCACATTTTAATCTTCTCTGAAACCACTGGGCCAAATGGAACTAAACTTGGTAGGAAGCATCTATATAAGGTCCTTTATAAAGTTTTCTCATTTCGTCCCGATCCGTCAACAAACATGGCCGCCATGGACAATTCTTGTTTCTGATTGGCTGATACATTAAAAA
>JARWCS010326172.1:0-12482 GCA_034783895.1 Geukensia demissa | reverse complement strand
GAGCACCTGATCCCACTCCTGTTCTGTAAAGGAGTTCGTGGATTCCAAGCCTTTGTTCCTTTTGTTTTCGTTTTATCATTTAATTTGTTTCAAATTTGTCTTGTCTCATTTGACTATGCACTTCTGATCTCTCACATGGGTATTCTACACTGGACTTGTAAATTCCCTCTGTTTTTCTCGTTTGATTGCAGTCTATCTGAAATTTACCCGTTATCTTTTCATTTTCACAGGTAGAATCAGAAGACAAATTGCACAAAACAGGAGTTTTAAAATTAAAAATATGCCAGTTCCAACTTTGGTAAATTTCATACAAGGCACTCTGCATTGTTGAAAAATTCTTGACAACCATACACTAATAGAATCATATGATCAATTTCAATCGTGTCTTTAGATTTAGAAATAAGGAAATTCCAACTTAGGTAAATGTCCTGACTGTCTCTTAGACCTGTTATTTTTGGTCAAGTACTTAGCAACCATACTGAAATTGAATCAATAGATAAATTTCAGTGGTATGGGGATTTAAGATTAAATAATCTGTGAATTTGAAGTTTATCTTTGAATGAATAATTAATTGGCATCCATACTCTACCAGAATCAGCTGATCAATTACAATCATGAAGATTCTTTAGATTTAAAATTAAGGCAATTCCAATTAAATAAATTTGCTGAAAGTCTCTCAGGCATGTAAGCTTTTGTAAAATTAATTAACCACCATATAAAGTCAGAGTCCGAAGATCAGTTGCAATCTTATCCCGCCTATAGCTGTTAAGATTTTTTTAATGTTGCAGTTCAACTCTGGTTAATTTCCTGGAAGACTCGCAGATTAGCTTTTTTTGTTTTTGTTTTGAAAAAAGCAATTACAATTTCATACCTTTGTCATTCATTGTTTTTGCATATTCAGATTATGCTTTTGTAAAAATGTTACAAAACTCTTAAATTCATAAAGTTTGACTGATCTTTCTATTTTTGGCCCTACTATGTCTGATGAAGGTAAATTCAGAAATGCACCTTAGACTCAGTTGAATTTGCTTTTGTTTATTTGTTAAAAACATGATGTAAGATGTTTATTGTGTCTTTCTGACATGTATTCCGAATTCTTTCTTTTAAATGTTAAACATAGCAGGCGCTGACCGCAGCCTAATCTTATACATGTAGTTCTTTTGGGGAACATTCAAGTCTGTTGTCGTCTAACCTTGATCTCATTTACTTGCGGAAGGCGAGACATGGGTATATTGTTGCTGGCGTAGGCGGTGGTGTCAACAACTGTTGGAGGTCATGGGCGGATCCAGGGGGGACAGGGGGCCCGGGCCCCCTTTGAAACGCAAAAATGATAAAAAATAATAAGTTTAGGGTAAATTTTGGTATCCATATACCTATGATTGTCTCACCTCCTCTGCATAAGTTTTCACGTCTGCAACAAAAAGTCGCGATTTCAGACATAGTGATACTCCAGCAATTGAAAACTGTGAAATTTATGCTTATTATAGTTGTAGGTCTATATAATCTATGATACATTGGCACTAATAAAGGTACAGTAAATCAAACGAACCATAGAAACTGTTTGCGAAAACTTTAAGTGATCGTTCATGCATAACTGAGGGGCTGGAACCGTCAACTGGGTGTGGAATAGAGTTGTACTGTAGACGTAACTCCATACCATATATCAAGTTTGATTTTTTTTGTGTACACGTCAATTACCCATATTATCTTAATTGAGTTTGAACTTGACCTCATTCCCAAAGTCAAGTTTTTGTGCTAAATGTTTGTCGGTAACTGTATAGGATGGGTCAACAACTCTTTGTGTGCTAATTCATTCTTTGATATTAATGTCAGTCCGTCATTGACCATGACCTCATTTTCAATCTAAAACTAATGGTCAAGTTTCCATGCAAAGGATTCTAGATCATCAAAATTTCATGTTCTAATTTACCTTAAGATGTACATGCCATACTCAAGTGATCTTAACTTCTTTTTATGGTCTTAAGGACTGGTGACAAATTTTGATGGTTTAGGCTATTTCACAGAATTTATATTATGGGTCAACAATATTTGTCAGTCTGGAATATGTCACATGTCCTTAATCTTAATTTTAGTGTCTTGTGATATCGTCAGTTCACAGGAAAAATCATCTTAGGTCAAATTTTTGTGATATCATTATCAAATATGTCTTCAAACTCTTTATCACAGTCTACTGACATTTTTTTAAATCCACACTGTATTTGAATGACATAGTTTTGTGCGCACACTTGTTGAAAAACTCATGAAGGTAAAAATTAGTTATAGTACCTCTTAAGAGACCTAATCCAATACATGTAAATAAAGAATACCATTTGCTAGAAAAAGTGATAAAGCAGACACAAATCATTTATAGGGAGAGGGGACCCATCATTACCCCAAATTTAAAAGATGTTTCTCATTTGTAACCTGATTGAATGATACCTGGATGCTTAATTTATAAAAATAGAAAAAAAAGATTATGTATGATTTTCTATCAAACGACCATACAAAACGTATAAATTACAAATATTTTTTTATTATTTTTTTAATTAAATCAGATTTTGAAGGATCTTTGTGGGGTTTGGCCACAAACTGAGATTAATAACATTTAAAAAAATAAGTTTGCAATTAAAGAAGCACAGTTAGAACCCACCCATAGGATCCTACACCCTGTCGATAAATTTTATCGCCAAACCTAATGCAAATATTGCCAAGAAGAAAATTACATTGAACTTATAATCTGCCCACAAGTCCAGTAAATGTATCTTTTGTAATAACACTTCATCAGAGAGAAAAAATTCGATCACTGTTACAGCAAATATATTTTTGATCAAATGCTCACTCAATGAGATATGGAATTTTTTGTTTAAAAGGTTATGGAGAAGAGTTGTATGAATTGTAAGTAAAAACAGTTTCAAAAGGTTTATAAAAAAGCGAGTTATTTGTCTAAAACATCGAGAGAATTTATCACACACTAGAAATAGTTAATACTATTTTATAAGATTTACTGCAGTATTTAATTATAAGATATTTTATGGCAATAAAGGCACTAGTCCGAAGGACAGAAATTTTAGTTGTATTGCACTTACTGGGTACAATGAGATAAAACGGTATTTTAATGGTTTCTTGTGCAGTTCAGGTAACCAATACATGGTTGGGACATGAAAATGTCCAACAGGGGACTTTTGTTCTTTTTTTTAGCAATGTAACTATTAATTGACTTTCAGTTTCAGTCAAGTGCACGACTTGGAATTTGAAATTTAATTCTTTAGTACTTCCATGTATTATTTACGTCACAATATCACCACATTTTTGGCTGCTGTATCGG
Source organism: Geukensia demissa (assembly GCA_034783895.1). NCBI lineage: Eukaryota > Metazoa > Mollusca > Bivalvia > Mytilida > Mytilidae > Geukensia > Geukensia demissa. The sequence continues at coordinate 9,157 of JARWCS010326172.1, read as the reverse complement.
TTGGTCCAAATAGGCGTTGGGTCCCAAGTTTCTGACGTAAAATCCAAATTCGAGTACTAGAAAATGGTTTTCTTTCAAATTATGAAATAGTTTACAATAGTTTTGCATTTCTTGAGAAAGCAAAAAAAAAAAAAAAAAAAGATTTGTATAGGCCTTGTGTCATTTAGACACAAGTAATGACTTACTTTCAAACAGCGAGTACTTTTTCGAGGTCATATCTTGTTGTCTCTTGTTTTATTTCTTATTGTCTCCGTACTACCAACTTCAAAAGTTAAATCTTATGCAGTTGATTTTTAAAGTCTGTTTTTATATCGTCCCAAATTAAGGGGGGGGGGGGTAAGTAACTCATGAACATGTTTAACCCCGCCACATATTTTATGTGCCTGTCCCAAGCCAGTAACCTGTAGTCCAGTGGATGTCGTTGTTTTTATGTTGGAGTGTTACTAGTTTTATGTTGTTTAATTGTTTGGCCAATAGTTGTTAATTTGAAGAGCATCACATTTAATTTTTGGGACCTTTCACAGCTTGCCATAGGGTGTGGACAAGTGTCCGTTATTGAAGGCCTTAGGGCAACCTATAAAACTTTAATGATTTACACGTTTAATTGGGTGTATAATAGAAAATCATACCTGATCTCCTTTTCTATATTTATTTCTCAGTTTAAAGCTAAAGACCAGTACAGGTAAGAGCCAAAATCAAATCATCTAAAAACATCCAACATACTCTAAAGGAAAGGGCAAATACTTCGTGTTAACCACAAGCACCCCCCAAAATAATAATAATAATAACAACAACAATACCCATTCGCTTGAATTTATAGCTTTTTGTCTATAAATATATCTTTCGGTTTGATTTATACAATGTATATGTCATTCAATGTTTGAGTGTATTGTATATACACATGGTTTGTCCTAGAACACAGATGTATTAGTAAACTTAAGATTTTTTCTATTCACATATAATACGGATCCAAAAACTCCAGCATAAATGTAAATAAAGTACAGTGTAGTAAAATAACACTTGCCTCACTGATTCTTGGTCTGGTAAAGTCAATTTTAATGGACATTTTAGGTGTATATTTAATAAAGTGTGCGTTATCACATATACACAAATGTAACTTTATCGGATTTAATCCAGGACTTTGTCGATTAAAATCACGGACCTTTAATCGAATAAAAGCCAAAACACTTCTAAACTTCGTACATAATCATCGGTATATTAAAAAAAACAAATATTTCATGAGTTCACTTTTCAAGGAAAAGGTTCGCAATGAAATAATGTTTGATGTTAGGAAAAGCAGAACTCAAAACTTCCGTTTTCAAAAGTCGGTTAAATTCATGATCATTGGTTAAAATCCGGATGCATTATCGGTTAAAATCTTGTTATCACAGGACAACTTTACCTAAGTACTGTGGCTTTATTAATGAACAAATAATGAGGTAGAATTAGCTTAAAACATATGACACAACAAGAGCTTGACCAGATTTGTAAAGGCAGTGGAGATGGGAAACCAGGGCAATTGGACAAAATGGGAGACAGAGCAGAGAGAGCTGACTTGGAGTGACATTTGGAAATATACATCGTTCCAACTCCAATTCCTGTTAAGAGCGGTGTATGATGTTTTACCAACTCCAACAAACCTGAGGACCTGGGGGCTAACAGAGGATCCCATGTGCACACTATGCCAGAAGCCAGCCAACCTTGAGCACATATTGTCATCTTGCCAGGTTGCCCTTACGCAGGGAAGGTATACGTGGAGGCATAATCAGGTGCTCAGAGCACTTGCCCACACACTAGAGACAGAGCGAAAGAAAGACCACAGACAGTCAGAACATCCACGCTTCATCAGCTTCGTCAAAAGTGGAGAGCAAACAACTGGGACCACCCCGCAGCACAGAGAGGGAATACTGAGCATGGCTAGAGACTGGGAGCTACGAGTCGACCTTGGCATTCAGGAAAGACTGGAACCAAGGCATGAAGGGCCAGCACCCCAACATGATGCCTTTGGAAAAAGGCACCTTAACCAAGCTACGAGTATCAATACGAGAGAACACCATCAGGGTCTTCCGAGAGGGAGGGAGAATGAAAGACCCAACCAGGATGACCAACCGGGAACGACAAGGCTAGTTCAAAGGACTTTGAGAGGAACAATGGTTACAACTACAGGAAATATCTGTAAATGTGGAAAAGTCTGCAAGAATCTCAGAGGACTCAAGATCCATCAGGCGAAAACCAAGTGTGGAACTGGGGAGAGACAGGAGGACCGCACAGCAGTAGCTGGTCAGACGGAGGAGGACCACAGTCAGGAACAACACCATAGAACTGAGGACCTCCAACCAACTGGATCAAGCCAGGAAGACAGGAGGGAAACAAGTGAAGGACCAAGAGTTACCGAAGAGAACCTGCCAGACGATGCGAAAGATAAAATCAAGTGGCCACAAATGACAAGCAAAGAATGGGAAAAGTTTGATGAGGACATGGAGAGGATACTGGAGGTGACACTAACACGATCAGCAGAGAAGAAATTAGAAATCATGACAAGAATGATATATACAATAGCAGAGGATAGATTCGGGGTGGAAGAGAAACAACGAAAGAGAAGGGTTTACCATCCCAGTAGAAGAGAGAGGGAAATAGCAAGCATCAGAAGAGAACTCCGAACACTGGCAAACAGATATAGACGGAGCAGTGATGAAGAAAGGAAAGGGCTAAGCGAAATAAGAAACGACCTCAGGAAGCGATTAAAAGAACTGAGGAATGCAGAGAGAATCCGGAAAAATAAGCGAGAAAAGAACAGAAAGAGAGCAGCTTTTGTAAGGAATCCATACAGGTTTGCGTCAAGCGTGTTAGAGGGGAAGAGATCTGGGAAGCTTGATAAGCCGAGAGAGGAGGTCGAAGCATACTTAAAAGAAACACACTCAGACGAGCAAAGAGATGAACCACTTGGAAGGAGCAACAGAATAGAGACCATACCAACACCCCACAAACCTCTAGATACCAAGGAACCAACATGGAAAGAGATCAAAGAAGTTGTGAAGAAAGCACGAGCAGGCTCAGCCCCAGGACCAAACGGAGTCACTTACAAAGTATGAAGAAGTGCCCTAAACTCCTCAGCCGACTATGGAAATTAATGAGAGTCATCTGGAGAAAAGGCCATATACCAACATGCTGGCAAGTAGCTGGTGGTTGCTTTGTACCAAAGGAGGAGAGCTCAACCGAGATCAGACAGTTTAGAACTATATCGCTTCTTAACGTGGAAGGGAAAATTTTCTTTGCAGTACTGGCAAGAAGGATAACATCATATATTGTGGATAATGGATATGTGGATACATCGGTGCAGAAAGGGGGAATACCAGGGTTCCCAGGATGTCTAGAGCACACCAGCACCATCACACAACTCATCAAAGAAGCAAAAGAGACGAAAGGAGACCTCACAGTTGTCTGGTTGAACCTGGCTAACGCATATGGCACAGTCCCACATAAGCTCATTGAAACAGCTCTTGAGCTGTACCATATACCAGGAAAGATCACTTCAATTGTGAAGGATTACCTGGAAAGGATCCATCTCAGATTCAGAGTGGGAGACTATGTAACATCATGGCAGCGGCTGGAAAAAGGAATAGTAACAGGATGCACCATATCTGTAGTCCTTTTCGTGATGGCAATGAATCTCTTGATAGAGGCAGGAAGAAGAGAGACCAGAGGACCAAAGACCAAAGCAGACATCAGGAAGCCACCAAGCAGAGGCTATATGGACGATTTAACCATCACCACTACCACACATATTCAGGCAAGATGGGTACTACAAGCCATGGATGAAACAGCCACATGGGCCCGAATGAAGTTCAAACCATCCAAATCAAGATGTCTGGTTGTCAAGAAAGGAAAGATCACACAGAGATTCACGTTGAAAATACAGGGTGAACAGATACCATCGATTATTGACAACCCAATCAAATGCCTAGGCAAATGGTATGATGACACATTAAAGCATGTCAACAACAGCAGACGGCTAGAACGGGAAACAACAGAGAAGTTAGTCAACATCGACAAGACAGGTTTGCCTGGGAAATTTAAAGCATAGATTTTCCAGCACGGACTCCTACCCAGATTAATCTGGCCTCTCATGCTCTACGATATCGCCATAACAACTGTAGAGGGCATGGAGAGGAAAATCAACCGATACCTCCGCAGATGGATGGGAGTACCACAGAGCTTCTCATCAGTTGGATTCTACGGCAAGACCACCAAGCTGCGTTTACCATTAACATCAGTGGTAGAAGAATTCAAAACTGGGAAGGCACGACTCATTATGACCCTAAAAGACTCAAGTGACCCAAAAGTTAGAGAAGCTGGAGCCTACATACAGTCAGGACACAAGTGGCGAGCAAATGATGCGGTGTTAGAGGCAGAATCAAGGCTTCGCCATAAAGACATTGTTGGAACTACCTGTAAAGGAAGACAAGGACTAGGCACTGAATCAACAACAAGATGGGCAGGAGCATCAGCCCGAGAAAGAAGGAAACTAGTCCAGCAGGAAATACGACAACAGGAAGAAGAAACCAGATTTGTAAAGGCAGTGGAGATGGGAAACCAGGGCAATTGGACAAAATGGGAGACAGAGCAGAGAGAGCTGACTTGGAGTGACATTTGGAAATATACATCGTTCCAACTCCAATTCCTGTTAAGAGCGGTGTATGATGTTTTACCAACTCCAACAAACCTGAGGACCTGGGGGCTAACAGAGGATCCCATGTGCACACTATGCCAGAAGCCAGCCAACCTTGAGCACATATTGTCATCTTGCCAGGTTGCCCTTACGCAGGGAAGGTATACGTGGAGGCATAATCAGGTGCTCAGAGCACTTGCCCACACACTAGAGACAGAGCGAAAGAAAGACCACAGACAGTCAGAACATCCACGCTTCATCAGCTTCGTCAAAAGTGGAGAGCAAACAACTGGGACCACCCCGCAGCACAGAGAGGGAATACTGAGCATGGCTAGAGACTGGGAGCTACGAGTCGACCTTGAGAAGAAGCTAATTTTCCCACCGCAATAGTAGAGACCACACAGAGACCAGACGTCCTACTAATATCTGAAAGTACAAGGAAACTGGTGGTGATTGAGCTGACAGTTCCATGGGAGACCCGATGCCAGGAGGCCCATGAAAGAAAGCTTGCTAAGTATGAAGACCTACTGAGGGAGTGCAGGGAAGCAAGATGGCAGACGTGGAACTTTCCAGTCGAAGTGGGGGCGCGAGGTTTTCCAGCAGCCTCATGTTGGAAAATGATGGCAGCACTGGGAATGAGCGGGAGGACAAGAAAACGTGCAGTCAGTGCCTTTGTCTTTTCAAAGGTAATTTGAATGTTTCATGTGTACCATTGTACCTACAAAAGTTTGAAAGCTAGAATAAAAATATATATGCTTGAAAAGAAAATCGGGTTTAAATTGTAATGGAGAAATATATCCGGAATTTCGTTTTATTTACCCAGAAAGCGGTATAAAGGTCTTTGATGTTGATTTTTTTTAATCATTTGTCTTTTTACTTTTCTTTTTTTAAGTCTTTTTATATTTTATTTAATAGAAATAAGGACATATTCAATTACAATTAAAGAAAATAATTTGAAAAAATTCAAATCCTAAGAAAATCTATACAGATGCAATCAAATATTTTTCTTAAATTGTAATTCGAATATTTTCTTATTTTATTTAAAGGCTCACAACAGCTTGGAGGCTGAAATTTGCAACTTTGGAAGTAAGATTTTTAATTATAAAGTTAACAACTCTTAAAGATTTAAGTGATTAAATGATGAAAAGAGTTTACAATTTTTAAAATTGTATTACATATTTTTTCAGACTTAAAAATTTTCATTGAAATATATGTAATTTATATTTACACATATTAGATTATTTCTTACTTTGACACTCCAGAAATTTTATTCTTTTTTATTTTATATATTTTTTTCTAATTAAAAAATATTGTTTAAACAGATGTAATTTATATTCCCATATGTTAGTTTATTTCTAACTTTTTAACATATAAATGGATATGCTTTACCCTTTAGAGGGCCCCATAATAATTACTAAAACAACAATACTGTACGTAATATGTGATTTTAAGAAAGTTGACGTTCAGAGAACACACCGACTACATGTATAATAAAGCGTTGCATGTAATGTATTTTGATTTTGAAAAACAAAAGTGCGAATTTTGCTCCTGTAGATGCGACAGGTGGTTTCGGTATGTGCGACACACGGCTTCTGTGAAAAAAAACGTAAGCGACAGATGGCTGATGTAAATGCAACAGTTTGCTTCTGTAAAATCGATAATAATGCATCGTTGTTGTTGTTGAAGTGTGCACCCTGAATGAATACTTAGTATAAGGGAGACATTTTAATACGTTTTAGATGACTACTTTTTCAGTGTTTTTTTAAATGTTCATGTAAGTTTTCATTGAGATTAAGTACATTGACCCTTGTTTGACCCTCTTTCAAAATTGTATCCAATGACTCCACCCGCCATCCAAAATGATTGGTATACTGCCGGTATTAGTTGAACATAGTACTTGTTGAAAATGCATTAAAATTCTTCTTATCTTGAATTACTAGCTAGAGTTGACCGAACATTGGTGGAATGGTCACTAGGTGAGTCCCTTTATGCTTGCATCCGGTCACTCCACCCGCCAAAACTAGATGAACAATTCAGTCGAACTTAGTTTAACATGGGACCTTAAAAAATTCGTCAATCAACTGGGATCAAACTTGGGTGGAATGATTACTAGTCTCTTTCAGAGCGATATCCGATGATCACTTCCGCCCACAAGAGCGTCTGCAACAGTCCAACTTAGAGAAATTTACTCAGTAATATTCTAAAACTGAGTCTTCTATTGAAACCATTTTTCGCCTTCATATAAGTCTGTGCATGTAAGAATTGGTTCTGGAATTTAACTATACAGACATTGCATGAGAATGTCATTTTGGGGTGAATTCTTTTATGCAGAAGACTTCACTTCAACCTAGTTTAAACAAAACTGACAGAACTGAAACTGTAAAACTCTGCGTAGTATAGTTTTTAATTTTTTGTTGTTGATATATAGGAAACATTTTCTTTAATTATCGGCAGTTGTCGTGAAAATGACATAACTTCAGTCCTGTGAATAAAGTTTATTGATGCATGAAGTACACAATTTTTTATGCTGGTTTTTAAATTAATATCATTTCAAAGTAAAACAAAACTATAACAAGTCAGTTGTTTATATCATTCAATTGCAGGAGCCATATGTCTCCATTACATGAGCCGCTCAACTCCGCCGTTACATGAATCGAGTGTCACATTAATTATTTATATACCGAAGCCACGGTTGACCCTAAAAATGATCGGTATGGGATATTTGTCATAAAATGTTTTGATTAACAGTTAAAAATCATATTCTGGTGTGGAATTCTTCGAAAATTTAGTAAAATTTAATTTTCTTAACCTTTAAATCGAAATTTTCATCATCACACAAAAAGCCTGTTATTGCACAATTAACCAGACCATAATTAATCATAGGTAACGCAGGTAATTATATGTTTTCTGTATAGATATTTTAACAAGTTGAAAAGTAAACAAAAATGCCAATTAATTGTGAAAGATATACAGTTTTCTCTTTAAAAAATTACATGATTCAATGTCGCGGTTACAGAAAGAACCAATCATTAAGTCGATTTGCACTTGGTAGAACGTGAATATTTTTGCTGTTTAGTTTTAACTGTGAAATGTTGAAAATCTTATTATTTATGAAATAATTTTCTCTTGTTAACTATTTTTTTTTTTCATCAATTAACGGACTTGTGTGACGTATTATCACCTGCATGTAAATATTTTTTAATTAAAGTGTAATCTAATTATCAACATATGCCATGTGCATGTAAATTGATGAAGGAAAATCCAATTACCTTAATTGTTTAAACATTGTTTAATCTCCATATAACTGAAGAAAGTTGTAAATCAATTAATTTAACGCTACTGTTGTTAGAATTGTTTAATCTCCATATAACTGAAGAAAGTTGTAAATCAATTAATTTAACGCTACTGTTGTTAGAATATGTTTAAATGTAAGTTAATTAATCCATAAAAAATACTTAATATGAAAAAGTCTGTTAAAAACTTTTCATGTAATAAATCATAAAACATGAGTGATATAATTTAAGGAAAAATTCTGATAAACAATTTATTCAATAACAACCTAATATTTTTATAACCCAATTAGATGTTGTATGGACCATTTTTGTTATGATGATGCGTATTCAATGCGCATAAAATTGTTACCGGAGTATAACGCAATACCTCTTTTGGTATAGCCCAACGCTGTCGTTTAAATGTCACGTGATTACTCATTAACATATTGGACGCCATATTGAGCACGCCAAGCAAGAAAGAAAGAAGTTGGGTATTCTTACAAACATTGGCATTCGAAATGCAGAATACAACACCAAACAAAAACATGCCACAAAATAAGAATACAAATGAAGGGAGTGCGTCAAAAGATCAACCTAAAGACAACGTTAACGTAAAAAAAGAGCCACAACAGGGACAAAATCAACATCATGGCCAGGGACATAAAAACCAACCACCTCAGCAGGGAGGAAGAGGACGGGGAAGGTCCAATAGGGGAGGAAGAGGTGGTGGCCAAGGAGGACACAATAGATTTCATCAACAAGGGCAGGGAAATCAACAAAGTGGACAACAGTTTCAAAACCAGGGAAATTTTGGTGACCCAGCTTTCTTGCCAGTTCAAGAAGGTCCTAAAGAAAAGAAAAAGTTCACTGGAAGATGTCGTCTTTTTGTTGGGAACATTACTCCTGATACAACAGAAGAAGAATTCAAAGATTTGTTCAAGCCTTTTGGTGAAATTAATGAATGTTTTGTAAATGGAGCAAAAGGTTTTGGTTTTATTAGATTGGTAAGAACACATTTTTTTATAACTGTATAACTGTTATAAATGAATATACTATTTAAGGATAATTTTTGGCAGCTCTGTGATTAAAAATGGCACATTGAAGTTTACCAAATTTTGTTAAAAAAAGCATTTACAGTTCTCTAGGATTCCCATTTCCCGTTACCCGTGGAAAGTGAAATTTTGCCGCGGGAAAGTGATTTTTTAACGGTTACTTT
>JARWCS010326161.1:0-12482 GCA_034783895.1 Geukensia demissa | reverse complement strand
CCTTGTCCTCGCACAGCAATATAAAGTCTCTCACCCTGGTAGGATATACCCCAACAACTGCCTTTGGTTCCTATCTTTTTCAAAACAACGTTATTTTTTATATTTATTATCTCTACATGCTTTGAATCTGGATATGACACGGCAATTTCATCCGAATCTATGGCTGTTAAATCGAATGGTCTATCTGATGACTTAATGTTTCTGATTTGTTGTCCCTCATCATTATACTCCATTAACTTTCCCGTTCTCCGGTGATTTGCAATCAATAGTCCGTTGTCGGGCAACATTAAACACCCAGTGATGATATGTTTTATTGTGAATCTCCGTTTTTGCTCCAAACGTATGTCTTGTATTAGATTTGTCGTGACTTCGTGTATCGGTGTCTGAGCTTGATCGGTCTTGGCTTCTCGGATAAACAGATTTGCAGGGCTTTCAGTAATTTTTTAAATCGTCAAGTGCTGTCGATTGCTGTGCATTGTTTGTTACTTTATCTAGTGCTACTACATCCGGACATACCTTATGATGCGAAGGAAAGCATTCAACACAAATGGGTTTTACAAAACAGATCAAACCTCTTCTGGTGATGCTCACAAATCTGGTTTATTTTTACATCAGCTATTTTTAGGTAATCTTCAACTGACATTAGCTTGTGTCCCCTTGATGCCTTGTTCGCTTTGTGGGAATTTTCACATTCTTGACAAAGTCCCTCCTCACAATTTGTGCACCATTTCCTGGCATTTGTATGTTTTCCCTCGAATTCACAGGAACCGCAAACAACAGAAGTCATGTTCTACAATAAAAATTGAACGTAATATGTTTTGATTGCGGCAGTGATACCGTTTTTTCGTTTAATTGTCCATCAACCGTTCAGAAAGCCCAACAATTTTCAGCCTTAGTATACGCCAAATTATCCTTATTGATATTTCAGTTGGTGGGCAATGTAATATATATTTTGTTCACGTCCCTCCCAAGTATTTTCTTGAATTAACCTGGGATTTAAAAAAATGCTTTCTATAGATATAATATACTTTTGGTAATATATTTGCAAGACTCAGATCCGTATACATCCTCAGATCTGTGTCTTTCCCTCAAATCTAATTCTAGTCATTACGTCATAACGAGTTCAGCATACCCAAATCTATGTACATATAGATTTTTGTCAGACTCAGATATGTGTCCTGTTACATCATACCCAAATCTATGTCCATAGATTTTTGCCGGACTCAGATTTGTGTTATCTGACAACTGCTCAAATCTTTTACCACATACTAGTTTAGTTTTAATCTACTGACAAGATGCGAGAGGATGTACTGTTTTTTTTTCTTTTTTGAAAATTTTGTGGTCTCCAAGAGATTAACCTCATATTTTCAATTTTAAAAAAATCACAATTTTCAATCCTGTTAGATTATTGCAAAACCAAAACATACATAGATGTATTTGCACCCTTCATTTGTAAATTTCATCTGTTTCCCTCGTTAATGAAGTATGGTTTCTTACACAGCTACCCCATCCCTTTTAATTTTTTAATATTGTAAGGCAAAACCTTTGCAAATTAATTTAGCATTTATTTATTTCGGCGCTGTAAATGACACGACCCTCTTCTTGAAATGGTCTTAATTGGTAACTGTTCATTTCAAAAGCATTAATGTCCTTTATAACAAATATCTTCTCGCGGGGTCAAATCTGCCTTGATATTCTGGCAAACTTTACCTTCGTTTACCTAAGGGTGTGGGTGAGTGTTTAGGTTTGGGTTAGGGTTATTGTTGGGTTAGGATTGGGCTAGGGTTAGTGTATAAGGGATAAGGTTAGGGAAAGGATTAGTGCCGGTTAGGGTTAGGTTAACTGACCGTCCCGCCGACTTGCCTACCAGCTGAAACGTCGACTTGCCGACCTACCGACAAGCCGACCTGCTGACAAGCCAACCCGCAAACTGTCAATATGCCACAACCGACCCGCCAAACTGCCTACTTGTCAACCTGCCGACCTAAAGCTTGTCAACCTACAGAACTGCCGACTTGTCAACCTGACGACTCACTGACTTGCAAACGTGCCGACATATCAACCTGCTGACGTAGTAATATAAAACAATATAAAACGCGTTAAGCGTAGTATTTTTTTCGAATCTATAATTTTCGGAACTAAAAAATGAGCCAAATATTCTAATGTAGACCTTCATTGAAATACTGAAATAACTAGAAAAAATATTATCTGTAAAAAAGAAAAATGTTTAAATTTATAGAGAAAAAAATAATAGCACTTTGTCTGAGTCCTACATATTAACTTTGATATTGCGACTTTCTCGAAGGTGTGTGGGTGTCTAATGTAATACAGTATTTACAGGAAAAATTTGTTATCCAGTCAACGTTAATTTTCAAAGTGGAAATGTCGAAGTAGATTTTTTTTTCTGGTAGATCAAATCAAGAACATTAATGACAAACAAAGCCCAAAAACCTTCTTCTAAATCATTCCATCTGTTTTATCTTAATTTTAAATGTTATTTTGTATAAAATTCGTACGGTTCTACCGGAACCTGGTGTCTCGCCTGCTCTAAGCATTGCCAGTATATAAAGTACTCTTTTTTTTATTTTTTTTTTATTTCGAAATTAAAGTCTGTATGATATAAATATGCTCAAGGGAAGCTCCCTGGTTAGGTTCATAAATACCCATAAAGATTTGACAAAGCTATTGAAATTAAAAAAACTGAGGGTTAACCAAAATTTTGAGAAAAAAAAATTATCAGTCAAAATATGTAAAACTTTGGGGAAAAATTTTAAAATTTTATTTTGAGTGATATATTATCTATGTAGAGAAGCATTTGAGCCACTTTCCACAATATCTTATAGTATTTGACAAAGCTTTACCTATTTGAAGAAAATTTAACCTGAATCAATGAAAATAAACTAAGTCCAATTATCCATCAAAATGTGGAAAAAATACATATTTTTTCCAATTTTTAATGTGTATGATAAAATAAAGCAGAAATAACATCCTTAGCAAGTTTTATTATTATCTACAAATATCTATCAAAATTATTAAACTCTGAAAAAAGTTAACCAAAACTTAGAAAAACTAAGTCCAATAAGCAGTCAAAATATGTAAAACTGAGAAATAAAAATTTCAAAATTGTATCCTGAAGGATATGTTTTCAACATAGAGAAGCATTTGAACTACTTTTGACAACATCTAATAAGATTTGACAAAGCTGTACCAATTTTGAAAACTTTTACCTGAATCAATGAAAAAAAAACTAAGTCCAATTATCTGCCAGAATACGGAAAAATTAAAATTATTTTTTTCAAAATTTAACTCTGGATGATATCAATATGCCATAGAGAAGCTTTTCAGCAAGTTTCATAATTATCTATATAGATTTGACAAAGATATTAAACTTTGAAAAAAACTTAACCTCAGAGTCAACCAAAAATCAAGCAAAAATCATATTAAGTCCAGTTATCCGTCAAAATATGGAGAAAAAACAAATTAATTTCTTCAAAATTTTCATATGGATGAAATATTTGGAACATAGAGAAGCTGCTGAGCAAGTTTCTTTAATATCCATACAGATTTGACAAACTATGCGAGTTTGAAAAAGTGTGGACGCCACCGACGACGACGGAATTTGGACTGCTATTTCTTGCCTATGAGATAGAGAAATCCCATGATTTAGGGATGTGAGATTTCCTTATCTTGCACACCTCGTGACCAGTCATCTCAGTTCAAGCGTAAGCATGTGCATTTTGGAAAAAATGACTACCTCCACTTCATTATGATTTTGGCAAATTAGTCTTATTTAAGTTTTAAACAACGTACCTTGGAGATATATGATAAAAACATCCATTGAAATGCTCAGGAATTGGTTAACTTAAAGAATTTTAAGCAAAATAGCTTATTTTCTCCATGATCTTCTGTGTTGACAAAAGACAGGAAGTACGCATGGGAAATAACTCTTTTGGCGCCAAATTTTTATTGATAAACTTGAAATATATTTATAATTGAAATTGAACAATTTAAAAAAAAATTGTCAAAAGTGTGTCTAATTGGCTAAATAAATCAAGTCAATAAAAGAGCTAAATAAATAATGCTAACTAAAGCTGATTTTCCAAAATTGAAAATAAAAATATTTTGCGAGAAAAAGTATCAGTCCCCAGAGGAAAGTCTCGAATAGTTGGTCTGAGACCAACCTATCTCGCCTTCCCACTGGGGAAAGATATTATATGTCTCGCCTACAGCGACTTTCGTTGCAGGTGAGACAAAAAAAGTGAAACAACAGTGATCAAAACTGAGGAGCATGGTCGGTGAGATTAATCTTTTAGATTGCCCTTGCTTTAAGCCACTGGCATGTCAGTGAATAACCAAGGGTGGATCCAGAATTTTTTCGGGGGAGGGGGTGTAAGGATAATGGTCTTTAACCATGTTTCCTAACCAAGCCATTTTGCCATAAATATAGGTCTAAGTCAGAATTCGAGCATTCATATCCCTTCCCCAACTTCGTGAGAAGAGCTTATTTCTGGCTTTCTCTCCAAGACATTTAAGGAAAATCATATCAATTTACAACATTTTTCTCCATTTCCTGTTTTGGGGAATGAGATTGTATGCAGCTATGACTTATGAATCCATCTCTGACAAGCTTACCTCCATCAGCCTCTCCAACTGATAAAACTTTAAATGAAGGTCTTCAAATCCAGGCTTGAACAACTCTCTAACTTTGTAATCAAAACAAATCTTAATCAGCACAGAAAAGGCTTGCTCCTCTGGCATCTAAAAATAAAGGCTTCCATTATAATTAGAGATTAAACAATATGTATGTATACAGTACGGGACTATGCACACTTCAATAGTAAATGTGGGTTATCTTAGGTATATGCTGATTTAGGACCTCTTCACACTAGGCTTAACTTAATCCAGATTTACTTTATGCCAGTATACAGGTAACCTTTTGCCTTCACACTAGTGTTGAGATTGTGGTTTAACTTAGTCTTGATTGAAATTGAAAGGCAGAAATAAAAAGACCATAAGTAACGTTAGTAATAATGACATCAGATTTAATTCATATTTTGTATTCACACTACAGTTAAATCCAGATTAACTTGATATGGATTAAGTTAATCCACATTAAATTAAACCTAGTGTGAATGCAATGTGACTTAATCCACATTTACCTGAGGTAATCCAGATTAACTTTTGTAGTGTGAACAGGCCCCTTTTCACATCAGATTCACACTATGTTTAATTAAATCTAGTTTCTATTGCAAATTTAGACACAACAAAAGAGGAAAGGTAAGCAAAGGAAAAATTGTGAAGATAACATTCTGTAACTTGAACTGCAGGACTGTCTATACAAGTAACCCTCTGTAGACAGTCTCTGTACACAAATATGCACATCAAACTAGAAATGAATGATAGATTTATTTTTTCTGTTGTATTTGATTGAAGCTCCCTAAATAATGAGATATTCTATAAGTTAAAAAATAATCTCAATGTAATACCTAAATTTGTGCGACAAAAGACTCATACTAATAATGTATGAGAAGTGATGTATCTTGTGTGCAAAGTGGTATGAATACTGCAAACATGCTTAATACTTCATTTCATGTATGTGTACTTAACTTGACATCAATTTCATATTAATTATATATTATTTTATACTAATTATAAGGTATCATTTAAATATAGGATATATCTTAAGAAATCTATTATAATTTCACAATAAAAATTATTTCAAACATAGAGAAAATGTGTTCATGGGACACGGATGCCATCACTCTGGCAAATAGAAAGTAAACATTTGTCGAACCTGAAAGGTAAGACACAATACAACTCACCCTGATAATGCGTCAGTCCAAATATCAAAACAATCCAATACACATACAAGCCAAGAAACAAAAATTTAAAGCACAAAAATTCAATCAATGTATCAGCAAATAGAAGGCAAGGAAACTTTGCAAAAAACCTTTCACAGATGCTTCCTGTCAAGTTTGGTTTCATTAATCCTGCCTGTTTCAGAAGAGAAGACTTTTTAAAAATCAGCTAACAAGAAACAAGAATTAGTTGTGGCACCCATGTTTAAGGTATGATTGGGATGAAACGAGGATTTTTTGTAAAAGACCTCTCATAGAGGGTTACTTTAAGTTTGGTTCCATTTAGTGTAGTGGTTTCAAAAGAGAAGACTTTTTTAAAATCAGACAATCAAAACAAAAAATTGCCCGTGGCAGTTATGTTTGTTGTTCAATCGGTAGGAAACAAGGAACCTTTGTAAAGGACCTTCCATTCATACTTGTAAAGTCTGAATCCATTTGGCCTAGCAGTTTCAAGGAAGAAGATAAATGTAGAAGTTAACAGACAGATGCCAAGTGATAACAAAAGCTCACATGATCTTTGGTCAGGTGAGCTAAAAGAGTGGCCAAAATTGCACAATTCTGTCTTTTTATTTTAGCAAAATGTCCTATTTGTGTCATCTTATACACTAAAGATATCAAATATCTTGCAAAAGTTTTTGAAAATTACCGTTTTTTTATCCAGTACTACAACTACTCCTTTGATCATTTGTTGGTTCCAGATTTTCTTTATAATTTTTTTAATTTCGGATTAGAAGTTTTTTTAAAAATTTCTCTGATAGTAAATCTAAATTCTGTTTGATGAAATGCAGAATTATTTACAAAAGATGCTATAAAAAGATAATGAAATAATTATTTTCTAATTTATCAACAAAACCAATAAATAGCAGATGTGTGGCTGATGTTATTAAGGAACATACATTATTAATGACTAAACATCAACAAATCAATTATAAACTGTTGTCATCGGATAAAAGTAGCAACATTCAATCATATTTGGATCTACAATCTTCAATTCTGTCCTTTTGATAATACTCTTCCAATGATATGCTGAACACAGGAAACAATGATACTCTGAACACAGGAAACGATGATACTCTGAACACAGGAAACGATGATACTCTGAACACAGGAAACAATGATACTCTGAACACAGGAAACAATGATACTCTGAACACAGAAAACAACATAATAGAAGTACATATACTCACATGAAGTAAGAGGGAAGCAGCCAAGAATGATATACCCTGTACATATCCTATTTCTTCATCGTATACAGAGTAGGCCTGAAAACAGTAGAAATTAAATTACAGAAAACCTATACATGTATGTGCCGAACACTACTCTAAAAGTCTGAAATTAATGTCTGCATTTATTTTTGTGTGCAATTTTCAGGAAAGCTGATACTGGGATTAATACAATATCTTCTTAGTAATATAACACTTGTTGTTCGACTCTTCCATAAAAGCTTCATTTAATTTCTATCTTAAATTTTCTATATGGTGGACATTAAAAAACAATATCCACCAAGAAATAAATGAAAGTCCTGATACTTGTGGGATTTTTTTTTATGCTTTTTAATTCAATACTTTTATTATTTTAAAATAAAATATTTTATAATTATATTAATTTCTATAAAATATTCAATACCGTATTTGGCTGTAGATAATACACATTGGTACGTAATATGCAGGGCCTTTTCAGCCCTCAAAATCTGGAAAAAATCTAGTTCGTAAATATTATCAGGAGGAATTTTGTTGAGAATGTCCAAGTAAAGATTGTCATGATTGTACAAGTTTTTACCACTGTTTGGTAAATATATTGTTTGTTCGGTTGATTGAGTCTTCATTTCTTTCTTTTTAACAGTTTAAGCAACTTTTAATTAAAAAATAAGCTTGAATATGGAAGAATTTGAAGAAAATAACGACTAATTTACAACCTGAAAGTGACAGTGCAGTAAAAATATCTTCCCGAGTTAGGTTCGGAAAAGCAAATCCGTGTTGAATTTATCTGCGTTTTTTTACTTTCAAGCAAAGAGTAACTGTTTTTCAATCATTTTTACTGTATTTTAAGAAAAGTTAACAATTATCGGCTACCTTTTTACAACTGAGAATTCCTTAAACTACTGTTGAAACTTCTATAATACTGTCACTTTATGATCATGTGATGTTTTTAAAAATGGAGGCTAGTGTAAACATAATTCCCTCGTGTCGATATATGAAAGAAAATACCTCATTTCTGATAGAAACAACATGGATTTAAGTTGGTGAGAGTTAAGATATATTTCAAGTATTGCAAAAATGCTTTCTTTTACTTTAAACATTGTCAAAAATGGAGACAAATAGGCAATCTGACAACAGGGGGAAAATCACCAAACATCGTGTAGGGATACATAATACACAATGCTTTTAGGGTAAAAGATAGCGTACAATCTACAACTTTTTACGGTAAATGAATGTTACCTTGCTTATTCTGTATAAAGAATCCTGACCAAGTCCTCCAGTCTCCTTGAAGAAATCATGAGCAGGGAATGTTCTATTTATATCTCTTTGTATTACATCTTCATTGGGGGAATCCTAAAATGATACAAAAAACCTAATCATAATTTTGTCCATTTTTTATAATTCTTTGTATAACATCTCCTTTTGGGGAATCCCAGAATGAGACTAAAAAAAAACTAGTAATGATTGGTAACGGTCTATTTATTTAGAAATTATTGTGTTCATTTACTATTGCGATTTTGAAACTTCACTCCAAATTAATTAATGGGATTATAAGAAAACTTGTTTGCAAATAAAGTTAAACCAATACAAGAATGTGAGTTTTTTTTTTTACGATGATCACTTAAGTTGCATTATCCGCAATAATAAAATCATGGCATTCATTTCTGAATGTACAGTATATCAGTTTGTATAATATCTTTTTGGGGGATTTCTACATTAGTTTTTTTAATTAATAGCTCTTTGTTTCATATCTTGGTTGAAAAATTATGTGCTGCTTTGAACTATATTTCAAGTTTCTTGTGGATATTGTCTCAATAAGATTAACCTCATATCTCCTCATTTTCATATGTGTTCATGTACAGTGTTTTCACTGAATGTGTATGTTCACCCATAATTTTTTCTTATGTGTATTCAAAGAGCTGAAAAAGTAATTTGTCTCCATTCACATACAAAAATATACAAAATAATGCTTACCTTTGTAATAAGTACCCTGTAAGCCTCCAATAGTTCGGAGTTGTCATGACAACCAGCCAGCAGTTGCCAAACTTCCCCTCGGAGCGCCTCTGGAATGCCTTTCTTCACCAAGTGCGAGACTTGTTTTGGTTTCTGAGCTAAGTTTTGATGCCATTTCTTCAGAACTTCATGCCACGCCTGTAGGAGGTCCTCATCTGTGATTTCCTTACTGACGACACCTGATCCACTTAGCAATGGTTCATCTCCATCTATTAATAGAAAACAAAAATACTCAAGGTTTTGGTCAAAAGATGGGTGAGGGTTCCGAGGTTGCTTTATCCTACTTTCAATAATTATTCAGTTACATTGAGGAGGTTATTTTATAAGTGGAGGAATTTGGTGTATCAGAGCACAGAATCTGGGTAGGTAACTGACAAACCTTATCACAAAGGATGCCAGTCGAGTGAACCCTTTTTTCATAGTACAAAATCTGTGCAAACACACATGGTACTGCTGATAGGTTACAGTGATGTATACAGCAAGTTTGATAGGCTACAGTGATGTATACAGCAAGTTCAAATGACCAGTTTGCTATCAAGGTTAGCTAGTGTCCTAATATCTACAACTTCTGCTCATAAATTTGTGACTTCCAAATCACACACCCCTTCCCCTTCACCGAACATACACCTGACTCCTCCAGATTTAGTTTGGTAATATACATGTGTATAGTCAAAAATCAGTTTGATTAGGGTTCAACTCATTCAATACAATGCCTGCCTGTCAATCCTGAGTTATGTCCAAGACTCGATGTAGCAACGATGTTGTTGATATCAGAGATGATATCGAATAATCAGCAATTAGTTTTGATCTTTCTACTTAGTTCATTTGGATACCTTTTAGTTGATATTGTTGACATCGTCAATATCGTTTTTGATATCGAGTCAAAATTTTCATCCCTATTTACAAGGCAGTTACTTACGATTTGACTACACTGACATCTGTATCTATGAATGTTTGGTTCAACATTGTTTGTTTCCTGATTGCCAATGTCTTCAATATCAACAATATCTTTTTCAATATTGGAGGGTTAGAAGTTCTGCCTTTAATATGGCCTAATTATTTGCCGACATAGTCCATATCTACATCAAAGTTGATATCAGTTTGAATACTTGTGTACTATAATTGCTTAGCTGACTATGTCGATATCCTTTTCAATATCGATACAATGTTTTATATATGTACATTGCACTTGATTTCAATGACGACATCAATGCACGTTTTTACAAAGATTCTGTTGATATCAAGGATGTTGACCTCGATATTGCTTGATTTTAAATTCATTGTGTCTTTCAGTTGCTTTTTTAACAGGACTGTGTTGATACATGCAATGTTGTGCTATGTATCAAACATTCATCATTGCGGTCATATTTTTAGTACTACATAAAAGGGAATATCAATTCAATTTAAATAAATATTTGAAGCAAGTAGTTTTTGAGCAAATTTTGTTTTATGTATCAATATGAAGATCATATAAACTGAAAAAAGAGTTGTAAAATGAACACCTGGACATATCTACATGTGTACAGGGTGACAAATAACAAAGCCAAAAAAAAAATCCAGTTAAGCAATGTTATATAAATGATGTAAATCATGTATGCTCTGCACGTGTTTCAAGGTGTAACCTCTGATCAGCAGTATTCAATCTAAAATATGGAAAGGCCAAGATTCAAACAGAGTGGAAGAACATATATGAAACCAATTCGAAAAAGGAAGCCAAATACACCAGCAAGGAAGTGCAGTACAGTTTGAAGCATCTCAGTAATATTAAAAATAAAATTCACACATCAACATATTTGCACATTGACAATTTTAAACATTTACACATGGGCACACGGTCATGAAGACTAGCCACGACTTTTACCAGCCCAGGTGCAGATTTTTGACAAGACATTACCGGCCTGTCCCAATAAATCTGAAGAAATATGATTGTTTCAATTTTTATTTTCATGCTTGAAAACCCATATTCATGGCAATACCGATGTTTCATACAAACCGAGTGAATAGAGAATTATGTTTTTCATTTTTTGTATGAAGCCACTGAAACATGCAGTAGATAGGAAAGGGAGAACATGGTTAAAATCAGTATGCCAAATTATCTTTGACAGTAAATTTCATTACAACAACTCTGAAAAAACAACAAGTTTGTTTTCAAATTTAAACATCCATATGTTTCACTCCACACAATTGTGATTTCTTTAATGATGATAAAATGGTGAAAAAATAAAAAAACGAAGTAAAAAATAAATGTCAAGTGTAACTTTTGATTTTTAATGTTATTATGAAGCATATTCGTAGGAATGCTGGTAACATTTTTGACATATGTACAGTTTCATTGCATTTATTATTATGAGAATCAAAAATTAAGATTACACACTGCCATATTTTCCCTCGATCTCAAAGATTTCCATAGAAAAGAATTTTCTGAATTATGGATTACGATGCTCCAAGCATCGATATCGACATCAATATGAACGATATCGATTCATTATAGGGAAAAAATTTCTTAAATATTTAAACCTTGCTAATTAAAGAATTTTTTTAATTGTCGACATCGACAATGATATCGGTGATATCGATTCGAAAAAGGCAGAAGAAATTTGTCAAATGATTACTTCAAATGAATTTTTTTTTTTTTTGACATTGATATCTATGCCGCCGATATCTACGATATCACAATTGTTAGATGTCTTGGACATGTTTGTCAATCCCAACCTCACATACATACATACCCGATTCCTCCTCCTCTTGAGGTGTAGTGATGTCCTCAGGGACAGTTCGGTTGGTATTCAGTCCCTGCAGACTCATGCCAGACTTCTGTCTATCAATCTGTGTCTGACTGTGTACACTGACCACTTCAAACATCCCATCTTCTGTCTGAAAAGAAAAAAACAGTCTTATATCAATCTGTTTGCTTGTTTGATCTGGGTTAAACACCACTTTCAACAGTATTTCAGTCATATGGCAGCGATCAGTTTAACTGGTGGAGAAAGCCAGAGTTCTGTGAGAGAACCATAGACCTTGGATAGGTAACTGATAAACCTTATCACGTGGTATGAAGCCAAACATAATTTTTGTGTGGTACAAAGTCAGGTGCAAACTCATGCCATATAGGTGATGGACTACAGTGATCTGTACAGGTAAGTTTAAATAAACTGCCTAGACCACTAAGCCCCCTTACTTCTGTCTGAAACTATAGGTACCATATGAACGATTTCCTTTAGATTCCACATTCATATTCTTTCCTTCAAAGGATATATGCTGTTGGAAATAATCTAAAATTACTGTTATTTTTCAATGAAGCTGACAATTATTACCTCATATTCCGCAGCTGAATAATAAAAATAGGAGATGTGGCATGATTGTCCATGAGACAGCCACCCACTAAATGACAGTAGAATTTAAACTTCTACAG
>JARWCS010326151.1:0-12483 GCA_034783895.1 Geukensia demissa | reverse complement strand
TTTAATAATAAAATTGGATGAAATAAAACATTTAAAAATATCCTATTCGGAATACAAAATTAGCATTTTTTTTTTACAAAAATGCGGGTTTCAGAACTCATAAAACTAGCCATCGGACAAAAATTTTAAATCGGTGAGTTTTGTAGCTTAAAGTAAAATAATGTTAACATTTTTAGCATTCGGGCTCTTAGTTTTTGCATAAAACACAATAAACATATTTATGGATTACCACATTAGAAAAGGGGGGATATGGTGTAAATATTCATGACACAAAAATCTCATATATACAAGTACCGTTACCGTTTATCGAGAAAATGGAGATCATTTAAAATGTTCATATTTTTAGTGTCTTCATATGCATTTGAAAAATATTTGTCCAGGATTTTATTGTGGAAAAGGAAGATAACACCACAAATGTTGCTCATTTTGAAGGCTAGTAGTATTATGTTGTCTTATTTTGTCAGGTTGGTCCTCGTCGTCCGGAAATGGTCGTAAGTAACTGAACTTGAATCATAGGCTAAACAGAACAGTTTTCACAACAAACAAACTTTTAAAGACAAGATTAAAAAAACGCAATTTAATAAAGAATACTAAAGCGATACTTATTGTAATACATGTGGGTTTGAATAACCTTTGAGTATTGGCAATGAATGTCTCTTCCTTTATCCTAATAGTCGACTTGAAAACATCTGATAATTATATATTTTTATAATATGTCATACTCAACTTAATTTTAAAGTAGTAAAGAGAGATTAAAGAAAACATCTTTTGTTGTTTTTTTTCGGAAACAAGCGTCACTTTCATGCAAACACAATGAAAAAAAATTATTAATGAAATATGCCGTGCAGCATCGGAAGAGATTCCCCGACATTACTTATATAAAACAAGTGAAAAGCTAACTCATACGATTATCGTGTTCTATTCTAGCTAATGTGTATATCAATAAGCTGTTAAGGTTGCATGTTTTTCTTTTTAGGTCATATCGGCTACAGTAAGTATATGATTCATCGTTTCTTAGTCATATGTAGAATACCCATGCGAGAGTTCAAACGTGCATAGACCAAATATACAAGACAAACTGAAATAAACTAAAAGATAAAACGAAAACAAAAGGAAAAAAGGTTTGGATCCCATGTTTCATATTTAATGCAGTCGCACTAAAAACCATAAATAAATATTTTTTGCGAAGAGTTGATTCAAAAGAAGAATATTTGTATCCAGATTTAACGGATTCTAACATCCGTCTGAAATATTTACGATCGATGATTTCCTTTTTAACTCTTTTTCGTCAAAATCATGATCAATTACATTTTCCAGACAATCTAACCTTTCTGATAACAACTATATTTTCTATTAAATAGTTATTTCTTAACATCGTTTTACTTCTATTTCTCTAAAAAACCTTTATCGTATTACACAACTTAACAGTATGTCTAAATATTACAGAAAACAAGCGCTGTGATGCCAATGCCGATATTGTATTCTTGTTTGACGACTCAAGCAGTGTCAGCAACAACAATCCCGCAAATTTTGGGCTGATGAAACAATTCATGAAGGATGTAGTAGATCATTTCACGGTCATTGGTCCTACTGGTAGCCAGTTTGGTGCTGTTTGTTTTTCTCATGACGTCAGGAATCATTTTTACCTGAACAAATATCAGACTGCTGCTGACATTAAAACTGGTATAACCGCCATTGACCCCATCAATGGCTTTGCTACCAGAATCGGTTTAGGTCTTGAGGTAAATGCATATCAGTCAATGATAGTAAATTGCATAGCATCTGTTCGATCGATTATTTTAAAAGTCGAACTTTGCGCTTGTTTTACACGTGAGCAAACATTTAACTAGCTTACTTATTTAATAAACATTTGTAAACTTGTATTATAAAAACATTCAGTACAAATCTGTAAAAGTGTCAATTTGGGAGTGTTACATATGTTTTTCGTCTTAAGTGAGTTTAATTTAAATTTTAACAAAATAAAAGCATATCACTTTTGCAACCCATTAGCAACTGAACATGGTTTTCTCTCTTATATAGTTCATTTTATTTTTCAACCGTTCCTTAAACCAGCAATATACCTGATTACACATTTACTAAATGTAAAAAAATTACTTAGCGCACTTTATAATGATAAAATATTTCATTAAAACTCCTGTACGATTTATTACCATTCTATTCTAGTTTGTTTCCCACAACATGTTTAAAACTGTAAATGGTGGAGGCCGAAATGGGGTCAGAGAGGTGGTTATTTTACTAACGGACGGTAAAAACAATGGCCTCCCATCACCACAAGCAGCTGCTGCTGAGCTGTTAGCAACACATCAAGATGCTACAATAATAGCTATTGGTGTTGGTAGTGGATTTAATGAAAATGAACTTAAGTCCATCACAACTCATGTCTTCACCACCAGTGGGTTCGACCAGTTGTCTGCAATTTTAGACAGTGTCATCGCTACGGCCTGTCAAGGTATAAATGTTTGTTATATGTATTTTTTTTAATAAAAATATTATCAATTTGCATAATGCCTAGTAAATTTCGAGACATATTGACTTTTCTAATTTCAATTCTTATTTGATTTGAAACAATCATTTTCTCAAAATAACCAGTGCTGAATTAATATGTAGAATGTCTGTATTCAATAAGTACATTTCAACGAGTAAACTCACATCAGTAGCATTAGAACCAAAACGTAGGAAGTCCAAGCTTCAAACATAACAAAAGAATCACTCAAACCCAAGCAAATCGAAATGGAAAGCCAAATCTGACGACAGGGACAACTACGAATTGCAATACTTTTCGAGGCCTTTCCGTATTTACACCGAACATTCTTTGAGTATTTTATAAAAACTCATGAAAATCAATCAAATCTTAACATGTTGTAATATACACAAGTTTACATTTTTATACTGTGATATGCACATGATTTCGGCGGAAGCGACATTCTAGATTCATAATTACGTCATCAAATGTCTTTCTTAATATACTTGACGGAGATGTAAATGCAATGTTGAACTATCAATTTTAAATGATAAATTTCATTTTTTCCATTGTTCAAAATTAACAAAATTTGTATTCCGGTCAATAATTATCGATTCGATATTTAAAATAATTCATCGTTTTTACAATTTGCTTATAGATAAAGACAGCATATTGTGCACCTCAGATAAGATCATGATAACAATAATTGTTACTTGAATTTGTCATTTCGTGGCTATCACTTTATAATATTATGATCTGATTTTAAGTGTGTACTGGAGGTAGTGGAAATCCAGGTGTCCCTGGACCTGTCGGAGACCCTGGACCAAAGGGAGAAGTAGGACCCCAAGGACCAAAAGGACCGAAGGGAATGGCAGGTTGGAATCGACTTTATTGCTATAAATATTTGAAATTGGAAATTTTGCTCAATGGAAACTAACTTTGATGAAAATTACAAGGAACTGATGTAAATTTTATCAATCAGAAAAATAGGAAACGTTTTAATGGAGTATTAATGATTTGTGTTGATTTTTACTTAAAATGTTTTTTGTAGAAGGTAACGGAAAAATAACTTAAAATACTTTTTGATCTTGTGTTTTACTTCAAAAATAAAAATCTTAAAACACTGCAGGTTGAAATGTATTTGAGTATTTTTGGAATGAACTTGATGTTCTAGGAGAAAAAGGTGAAAAAGGCATGCCTGGAGAAAAAGGAATGCCAGGAGATAAGGGGCAACCAGGACAAATAGGAGACAAAGGTAAAACAGGCGACCAAGGAGAACAAGGTCCACCGGGTTACAAAGGACCAAATGGAATGCCGGGTGGTCCAGGACAAAAAGGCCCACAGGGTATGAAAATGATTTTGACAGAATATATAACTAATTAATCTATTTCAACATTTGCGAGTTTTCCTCGGATTCAAAGAAAAACATCAAAAAAAAAAATGATTGGATATACTTTGGTTGAGTTAGAATGTTGATGAATAAAGGTCTCTTGCAAATATTATAATGATCTTACATAGTCTAATTATTTCATTTTTGATGAGTGATGTTGGCATTTTATTGATAACTGCAAGAAATTACAGTGAATAGTTAGTAAAAAATCGATATCTTTTTATTTTGGTTTTATTTGGTAATTCATCCAAGGACTACTTCAAAATAATTTAGGATACAATTCAGGTTATAACGTCTGAAAATTCGCCCCGTTAATAATGGTTTGATATAAGATAACAATACTTCTTTGATTGTCTCAACCAAAATGATAATAAGGTAGTTATATACTTTGAATACTTATGTATAAAACTTTTTAAAATGTCTTCAGGCAATCAAGGACCGAATGGTAATCCTGGGGACAAGGGTGTGAAAGGAGATAAAGGCATGCCTGGCGATAAAGGCCCAAGAGGTGACCAAGGACCACCAGGAATGAAAGGTTTGCAAGGAAATAAAGGACAGCAAGGCAATAAAGGGGCGGATGGAGAAAAAGGAGAAAATGGGTCAAAAGGAGAAAAAGGAGATAAAGGAATGACTGGTATGAAAGGTGTACAAGGATCTAAAGGAGAACCAGGAGACAAAGGCGATAAAGGGCATCCTGGAGCCAAAGGAGACAAGGGTGATAAAGGAAATAAAGGAGCACAAGGAGATGAGGGAAACAAAGGGGCACAAGGTGATCACATTTATTTCTGCTAATCTATGAATATTTGACTCACTTAATGTGACTTTTATTAATGTCTATCGCAAAACCCCAGTTGAACATAAAATAACAATATACCATTTCTTGATTTCTTAAAATGTTAGGATTGTAAACAAGGAACGATTTATTGAATTTTGCTCAATAGTTACCAGAAATGAACTTACAGAATGAAATAATAAATTTCCAGAAATCAATATATACCTGAATATTTAGCTGACAATAATTCAAATACAAAGCTGTATGTTTAAATTTCCATACTTTTTTAAAAAAAAAGAAAAAAAATACAAATAAATCTTAAGACATGAAGTCTTTTAGTCTTTAGTTGTATACATGATTATCATAAATTAACAAATACTTTAAAATAAAATACATTCCTTTTTCATTTTTATTTCTTTAGGTGACAAGGGTGCTAAGGGAGGAAAAGGACAAAAAGGCGATAAAGGTGACAAAGGTGAACAAGGCAATAAGGGTCGGAATGGAGAAACTGGCGACAAAGGACCTGTAGGAGATACCGGGGATAAAGGGGTACCGGGAAATCAAGGCCCGGATGGAAATATTGGTAGCAAAGGAATGAAAGGTGACAAGGGTGATAAAGGCGACAAAGGAATGCCGGGACCAAAAGGTGATAAAGGTGCTGATGGTATGAAAGGAATAAAAGGGCCTATTGGTGACCAGGGACCCAAAGGAGATGTAGGCAATCCAGGAGCTACAGGAGACAAAGGCGACAAAGGAGACAAAGGTAATAGTAACTGAAGTTATATTTTTCACGTGAATGACAAATTGTTTTTTCTTGTATAATATCATTTATATACTCGTTAATATCATTTTTTAAAATTCATAACTATCTGACTTTATTCTGGGTTTTCTTTTCTGGTATTTTGACATCTTGAAGTTTCATTCCCCGGTAAATTGGTCAATTAATTTATCTAAACGGACCGTTCCATAAATGCAACGGAATTTTCGGAATGTCATTGTTCAGGATGAATTTCATTTGCAAAGACGACATTTACGAGGGTAATGAGATTGCGCAATGCAATTTACGAGGACGAAGTTAATTTCTGAATCGGCCGATTGGTTTGAAGTATAATGAATAAAAACATCTGTTTTGGCAATGATTAACAAAAACATGTACAAATAATTTAATTATCAATTTCGTTTAGTAAACGTTTTTATATATTAATAATTAAGTCTATATAAGACATTTTTGGATCTATTTCGTTTAGTATTCGTTTAATACACAATTAATTAAGTCTATACATGACATTTCTGGATCTATTTCGTTTAGTATTCGATTTTATATATAATTAATGAAGTCTATACAAGACATTTCTGGATCTATTTCCTTTAGTATGTGTTTTCTATATAATTAATTAAGTCTATACAAGACATTTCTGGACATTGAAATATAATTTCTATATTCAAATATCTTCAATTTGTGTAAATTTCTAGTATTGTAAGCATGACATTTTCAACCTTTGGTATTTGTGTAAACATTTCATTTTATGACCTAGTCATAAAACCATAAATATATCAGCATTCCTTCATAGTGAATGATGAAGGGAAGAAAAGGCATTAGGTTTTTCTGCGCTGGGCCATGCAAGCTAGACTTTCAAGGGGAGTCTTTTATACATGTAATACTCAAAATTAATAAATGACCTCATTGTTAAGAGCATGTCACGCTAGGTGGAGGCTAAACACCAACTATGACTGGTCATTCTGAGTGATGTGTATGTTTTCAAAGCCCACATATTAATAAATTGTTTATAAATGCCTTTCAAAATACAAATTTATGAATGTATGCTGGATATAAAGAGGCATTTGATCGGAATGTAGATTTGAGATAAATATAAAAATGTGAATTTCCAACAACAACAGTCAAGAGTTAATATTTATAAGTATTGTGATTAAAGAGTTTTTTATTAGGAATGCCCGGTGGTCCTGGAGCAACAGGTGACAAAGGACTAATCGGCGACAAGGGACTTAAGGGTGAAGTAGGCAATAAGGGTCCAGATGGGATGAAAGGTCAACAAGGTGACAAGGGAGCAACTGGAGATCAAGGTCCTGCTGGTGCGCCGGGCAGTGGCGGCGACAAGGGACCACAGGGAGATAAAGGAATGAAAGGGGACAAAGGTGACCAAGGAGTAAAAGGTGCAACAGGTGACAAAGGAAACAAAGGTGCCGATGGGAACCAAGGTCCAATGGGTCCACAAGGACCTCCAGGACCACAAGGTATGCCAGGAATGAAGGGCGACATTGGTGATCAGGGCATGAAAGGAGATCCTGGTCCAAATGGCAACCCAGGACCAGATGGTCCTCAAGGACCAAAAGGAAAGACTGGCAATCCTGGACCCAAAGGCGACCAAGGAATTAAAGGTTAACTATTTTAATCATATTATAAGTTATTTTTCTTATATAATAAAAATTGAACGATAAACTATATTAAGGGAAACCGTATCAAGCCTGAAATAGGCCTTTTTCTTTGGACGTATTAAATTAATGTTAACATGGAATAGATTATCTCTCTTTAAAACATATTTTTTGATAATGTGGTTATTCGCGTTTAATCAGACATCATTTTTTGAAAACATTATCATTACAATAACTGTACTTCTCAGGGGAAAAGGGTGATAAAGGAATGAAAGGACACAAAGGCAAAAAAGGCGAAAAAGGTGATACAGGAAACAAAGGACCAGATGGCATGAAAGGTAAAATTATTCAAACATATTGCTTTGAACTTTCATTAAGAATACATTGATCTATAGATTTACCATGTAAAAAACAAATTTTAGTAGACATATAGCGCAAACAAGACTAGAGAAAATCAAGAAAACTTAAAAATATAAACGTATTTGTTTGTGTAGCATTAGCGTTAGTTTCCTGTGTAGTGTTTGTGTGATGCAGTCTGTTTCTGTTGCTCTTGTTTTTTTTTTGTCCTGGCATTGTCCATGTTAATTAAATAAAGCTTTTTTCTTGCTTCTTCAGTATCGTCGATTTCATCATCATACACTATGCAGAGTTGCAAGAGCAAATTAATAAACCTTAATTTGGTTAATTCAAAAATATAGCAAATGATTTCATCTCTGGGTAAAAGATTTTATTTTTAGCATTAACAAAATAATGATCAGACAGTGGCTGTTAAAAAATTCGGAAATATATCACTGCACGGTGAAAACTTCCTTTAGAATTAAGTTTTTTTAGGTTAAAATTCAAGGTAACATAGAGTTTAGAAAAAAAAAATAAAGAATATGACTGCGAAAAAGACAAAATAAGGCATTAAAAGTAAGGGAAATGGTAGTGTATGTATGTTTTAAAATTATGATTACAAAAACAATTCCTTTAAATCTGGTCACGATAGCGTTGTTTTATTCTAATCTAGGTTTACCTGGACGGGATGGACCAGCGGGAGATCAAGGACCATCGGGTGAAAAAGGCAAAACTGGCAATAAAGGCCCGAATGGAGACAAGGGTCCAGATGGCATGAAAGGGCCAGTTGGAAATCAAGGTCCCGTTGGAATGAAAGGAAATAAGGGCGACAAGGGAGATAAAGGTGCAAAAGGAGCGACTGGAGATAAAGGACCGATGGGCGAACAGGGTCCTCCTGGTCCGCAGGGTAACAAAGGAATCACAGGTGAACTGATTTTTAATTTACATTATGTTTGAGTTGCTTAAAAATGAAATTTAGTTGGAATCAATTAGGAATCAAGAGGAAGTGAGAGAAAACCGAAGGATACAACAAAATGAAAAAAGCCGCTAGACCTTATAACCATGAGGACAAGACAGACGGACACGGTACACATCATACAAAAAAAATCAGAAGTGAACATAAATCTATTAGTATGATCAGAGTGAACCAAACAAAACACCTGACAGAACTCGGGTGATCAGCTCCTGTTTTTTTACAGACACCTTTTCCAATCTGGTAATAGTCATTACAGGGAATGAGGAAATGACATTTTAGCATTGTATCAAGATCAGGTTTAGAATATGGAGTGATATCTTCAACAATGGATGAAAAGCACAAGTCCTCCAATGTTGCCTAACTATCATCAGGAAATCCAAACACTACAGAAGACCTACTCAAATCCACTCAAATCGAAATAAGAAGCCAAACCCAGTGGTAGAGTCAACTACCCGGTGCAATGTATTTCAAAGCCACTCCGTAATTTCATTTTAAGTAGTTAAACAAGTTCTGCAAATTTCCGTTAAAAAGAATTTGGTAAATTTCACGGTGGACACTTTTTACACCTGGAATGACGAATAGCCTCGGAGATCTTGGGTCTACCAGCAGAGGCATATGCCCAGTAGTGTCAAATTGCAAGTCTACCAATTTTGCATAAAAACATGTAGTTTGCTTGAGTAATAAAATTTTGAGAAAATGTTTTAAAACGTTTAAAGCCTGACAATATGTGTTAATAACATTGGAATCGATTACTAATAAAATTTTCAACGTTGTAGGTGACCAAGGACCACCAGGGCAAGCAGGTATGACCAATTGATATGACTGATATTTGCAATTCAAAATACGACATCTTGTATTGATTTATGTATACTAAGTTGCGTTTAAATATTGAAATGAACATGTTTTGAAGGAATTCATTGATATGAGAACACACAAAATGAATACATTTCGACTTTATGTAAATTTTGTGAGTGAAAGGCTGAACTTACACATTCATTTAATACTGTTAGAATAGCATTTATTACTGATAATTCCATTATTCAAGTCAATAATATATTTGAATAACGCATTGTGGAAAAACGAAACGGACAGCCTGTTTTCGCTATACAAACGAAACGAGAGCAAAATTCATAATGAAGTAATGGGCTAAACTAGTTGTAACAAATATTAAGTGTTATCTTTTATTTTGATTATAGAAGTCATTTAGATCATTGACATAGAACCAGTTCCGTTTTAATCTTGAGCAGCTGTATGTAAACAAAATTAAAGAAAAATAAAATACGCTCTTTATAAATGAACGACTACCCACAAACCGTGCTGGCAACTAAAACCGTGATGCTGAGAGTGACAGCTTATATTGACGAAGGTTGTAAAGGTGTTAATTATTTGGGTTTAAGTTGTATACATAAGTTAATGAAACACATTTGTCGTCATTAAGTGAACAGAAGAATAACGAAAACAGAAGAATTGGAATCTATCATAAAAATATATTGACATAAACCACAGGAGATTGAATTTATAAAAACACACTTATAAAATAAACAAAAATATCTTTTGTTATAAATGTAACTTTGTATAATCTGTATTTCTATATCCTAATTCTGATGCGTAGGCGAAAAAGGCGACAAAGGCATGAAAGGTGAGACTGGAATAAAAGGAGAGAAAGGCGATGTTGGAGCACAGGGAGCACCTGGCGATAAAGGTTAGTTTGCTAAGTCTTTTAAATGAAATCAAAAGGTCTGAAATGATCACATTTAAAGGATTCATGGAATGTGCAGTGTAACATTAAAATACGACAGGATAATAACAGATAGTATGTCACATTACATTCCTTCATTCGAAATCTAGCATTTAATAAAAGTAGCAAACCTGCATTTTGTATCAATTACAAAATTGCAAAAAATTTTAAAATTGCAAAAAATTTCAAAATTGCAAAAATTACAAAATTACAAAATAAGTGGATTCAACTTATTGATAAAATGGACATGAGGTAATTGTTAGAATAAAAAGCATATTTTCACTTAAGTCAAGTGTAGAATACCCATGTTAATATCAAAAGATAGGTAAAAGAGACAAGACAAATTTGAAACAAACTAAAAGATTAAACAAAAAATAAATTAAAAAAAAGCAAAGGCAAACAATCCATGAACTCCTTTACAAAACAGGAGTGGGATCAGGTGTTCCGGAAGGGTAATCATACCCAGTTTTCGGTCCCGTCGTGAAATCTCCAGTGCCAAACCCTGTGTCAAAACATGACGTCTAATCCGGGATCTTGTCAAATCGGTAAAGGACCTCACGAACTCCTGTTCAATGCTGATATTCAAAACAAGATTTTCGAACGCTTATGATTGCTTTTAAGATTTTTCAAATTTGAACAAAATAAACAGAAAATATTAATGGTTCAGTATGATCGTTTTTGAGATATAAGCTTTTGAAAATTTGGTGGGAAAAGGATTTCACTTGATTTTCATTAGTAAGCTCTGCCCATTAAAACCTAAGAAGAAATAACACGATTTTCACAAAAACTTCTCAGATGGCATTTTAAAGTGTGTTAATGAAAATATTAAAAGAAAAGTTGGGGTCCCTGGTCAAAAATAGTTATGCTATGAAGTGGATATCACGAGGAGAGTTCGAAAATCTAAACAAAATGGCTGAGCATGAGCATCCTTAATATAACGAACAAATTTGCATGACGATAAGCCTGTGTGGGCTTATTAATTAAAAATTTAAATGGACAAGTTTCCAACTTTGCTGTACGTTTAATGCTACGTCATTTACTATTTGAAATTTTGTAAATTGTCTTATTACATTTGACAATAAGAATGTTGTAATGCTGATTATCATCGGTAATCAAACTCATTTAATATATAATTTTCAACATTTAAACATTCTTGTAAAAAATTAGGACCAGTTGGTGACCAAGGAAACAAAGGAGTACAAGGGGACCAAGGAATTCCTGGAGATACTGGGGCTAAGGGTATGCCAGGAGATAAAGGACCAAAGGGACCTAAAGGAGTACAAGGAGATATAGGTCCTCAAGGCGATCAAGGTCCACCTGGAAAGAAAGGCATGGACGGACACAAAGGAAAAACCGGCGAAAAAGGCCCACAAGGTGATAAAGGTATGAGAAATTAAACTTCTCGTCAGGTTACAAAGGTCAATTTATTTTCTTCGAATATAATGCACACAACAATATTAAAAGGGCATATTGTTGTTTTTACATGTCTACAATCTCTTTGATAAAAGGAGGAAATTACAAAATCCGGGAAAAGATGTGGATTGTGTCTTTCTGGCCTATATTCCATATTCTTTCTTTTAAATATCCATAATAAATACTGTTTACATAACAGCGATGATGAGAAAAGCGTATCGGATTTCATCATAAATACTCAATGTGGAAAAAGGGTATTAACATGAAGCAGCACGATAATAAATCATATTCCACATTAAACCACTATAAAGAAACGTGTTCAAAAGCCAGACATAATCAACTGAAAATGACGAATGTTATATAAATATGAAAATAAAAAGCTTTGGGGTAAATGTTAGATAGACTGCATTCCTACCACGAGAAAAACAGAGGATTTTACACATCTAGAGTCTCAACAAGGCTTTCAACAAGGGTGGAGTATCACTCCTTGAGAAAAGCTCCAAATCGTCCTAAATAAATAATCGTGTATTCGTAAAATAATACTGCTCTGACCTGAATATTATAAAAACGTACTGCTCTGACCTGAATATTATAAAAATGTACAATTTAAGAGAACAAAAAGCACATAGACAAACCTATGACTACAATTTCTGACTTGGGAAAGGCACACGAGACATGTAGTTGGGTTAAACTAGTTTAGTGGGATCCCAACCCTCACTCAACGAGTGGTTAAAAAAATCAAAGAAAAAAGCAGTATCAAACGACGACTTGAACGTACTATGCAATTGTTGTATATATATATATATGTATTGCCTATGATGTTAAGCAAACAATGTCGTTGTAATTTCCACTCTCAAAATCATCTGACAAACAGATTTGATTAGATGTCACCTCTTGCGAGGATCGAACTACAGTTTGTACACCTACAGCAAGGCGCTTAGCATGAAAGCCAGCGGTCCTAACCACTACACCACATCCGTCCCTC